>DWGJ01002838.1:0-14727 GCA_018246895.1 Aspitha aspitha aspitha | reverse complement strand
AAGGACAGAGATATTTGGCACTCGCTGCTTTCTGCCTACCCCGTTAGGGACCTGGCGTGACGATATGTATGCATGTAAATGAAAGTGATAACGATATAAAATCGATGCCCACCTAAAGTGGTCGTCGTGATTAGAATGGGCAGGTCTCTGTTCCTGAATGCCAGTTCTATGTTCATCCTTTCCTCGTACAGCAGGCCAGCGTGGTGACAGCCTACCCCGTGCAATATTAACGTCTGCGTGATAAATAACTGGTCTTTACATTCAATACTATTACAGGACTTTTTGTTGATAGCATTTAAAGGTTATTCATAAACGAGAATGAAGTGTTGGTGGTATTTTAACGTCTTTGACTGCTGAACTAGAACTCCTGTCTAATTAATTTCCATTCGGGTTATTTTTTAACCGACAATTACGAGTATTTATTGAATGGATGTCCAATTCACTCAATTCGACCAGAAAATCTCAACTATTAATTTTAGTAGCAATTTAGGCGCTCATTCTGGAAGCTAAACTAATTCTGGATCCTTTAATGGTATTTTTTCCTGTTTTGCTAATTTAATCTAGTGAAATTAAGAACCTCTTCAAGATGTAAGTAGGTCTACTTAGTCTAGTAGGTTCTACTTAAAACTGTTTCATTGCACGTACTCATATAAATCCGTTTCCAGTATTAAAGATTATCGCAGGTACAAGGTACGTATACTAAGGGCAACAATGCGAGAAACGTTTATTTTCTTAAGTACAGCGATGTAACATAGCCCTGACTTACGAGTAAGATTAAGATCAATGAAGAGTTCACTTTCGTTTTCACGGTTAGTTAGCTGCATAACGATATGTACCCACCTAACATTCGTGATGTTTCCAAAGAATTGCAACAATAGCTTATTTAAGAGCCAAGGACTTTACAAATAGAATTATGTATTTGGAGATTGGGTGGATATTTTAGGAAGCGTGAAATTCCTATACATGGATTTGAGTGCATTCAAGTAATGTTGGAACTCTGCTGATAGCCCCGTACACAAGATATAACAGAATTTAAATGTGACGTTTGCCTTAGACTTAAATATAAAAAACCATACGTTTAAGAGTTATAGCAACAGAAAAATATCCAAAATTTTGATAACAGGTTCGAAATAGGTGTATCTACCAAAGTGTGTTACAACATTACCCCGACCTTGGTGTTTCTCCGTGACCACGATTCGTGAAACTTGTCATACATTGACGTATACAGTGAATACCCTTAACACAAAATGAGAATGGTTAGATACACATTGATAGAAAATCTAATTATTGAAATGTTTGTTGTATTGTTTCTTACCTGAAGCTTCTTATTCTTTATCGACGAAGATAAAGCCATAAGCTTTGCTTTCTGCTCAGGATTGAAGTTGATAGTTATTTCGCGAGACAGAGCCTCAGCTGTTAGTGTTACGCTTTTTCGCGTATTGCAAAATATCTGGAATCATTAAAAGTCTTCGTACATACTTTATTTAAAATACTTATCTACTCTGGATACACGCATAGTACAAATATTTGTTCTGTGTACGTGTCTATTTAGACATTTATACCTATATGTATTTTACGAGCTGTCTGAGTACCATAACAGGCTCCTGCTAAATTTGAGATAATTTTGCGGCGTGCAAGTTAAAAAAAATGTTACTATATCTACCTATATAGATAAATTATAAAAATATTTATAGACCCTACCAATGTAGGTTTTCCGTTATAATATTTCTGGATGATTGGCCAAAGCTTGTAATTGAGGATTATGTCGAATTTGAATATACTACTGCCTTCCGAACACGGATAGCCCTCAACTATACGTTTCAGTTTTACTGGACGACATTCATCACCGAATCTGTCAAGAAGGAAGACAATAGAAACTAAATTAAAATGCTTCATGAAACGTAGATATAAAAAACATAGGGCTTAGAATGAACCCTGGCACACGCCAAGGAGAAAATGGAATTGATTGAATTCTAATTATCCTTCAGTCTGTATAGATAGAAGTGTGTGTTTACAATGAATTTTACACAATTTTCCTTTTAAAAATCACGTCTATATAAAATACTTGCTTATAATAAACGGCCGGTCGAGTGGCCGTGCCGAGCCAGGCGGCAACGTCTTCAGGATTGCTCACTGTAGCGGACACAGCCATGAATCTTATTCTAGGTCCGGAATCGCTAAAATCTTCCTTTTGTTGATTCTCTTGATATTGTCTTTTTAGTTGTTCTATACGGTGGGTCGATTGAACCGAAGACTATGCAAGCGGATTGGAAATTTTAGATTTAGCATTAAATATGTTATTGTCAAATTACATATTGTTTAGAAAATGTCTAAGCTACATCTAGTTGGAGTTAAAAATTATAAAGTGCTTCGTTCAGTAATTTACTATTATATTTAAAAGTTATTTTGTCTTGAAAAAATATCACTCATACTACAATAATGTAATGCTAAAGTGCGTTTGTTTGTCTTGTTTCATATCGAAACGGAGCAACGGAGGTGGCTTTGTCAAATACTATCGAACTCACTTCAATGGTCTTCATCCTGCTCACGACAGCTTCTAACACGGGTCCGCGCACATTATCATTGAGTATATGGACCTCGTCTATCAAGAACAACTTGATCGCGTCAACCAGACTCCTGTGGTCCCTCCATCTCCGTGTCAACATATCCCATTTTTCCGGCGTCGTTATAATTATTCTGTTCGCGGAAGGCAGTTATATGGATGTACGAGTAGGTGTCAAGGGAGAACAAGACTTTCTTATTTCGACCAAATACGAGATATTTGGCACTTTATTGCTTTCTCCCTTTCCCGTAAAGGACTTAGTGTGATGGCATAATAATAATTGTTTAAGTTCATTTGAATGATATTCAAATGAATTAAACATTGTGTTAGAAAGTTTAAAAAGTTGTTATGTTTCGAATTTATATAGTATGTACAGTTTACTTCAAAACGAAGTTATTTTTAAAAATCTCCATTGAGCTTTACCTGTACGGTTTTAGTTGAGGAAAGTCTATATCTGTGTCGCCGGTCACTTCTATACACATTAGTCCTAGCTTCGTAAATTTCGGATACCATTCCGTCAATCGTTCTGTGCATAGCGCTTTTACCGGAGCCACTGTGATACGAATTATGAATATTCATTTTAAAATCTTTCTTTGCAAATTACCTTCTGCACATAATTTTTTTTAATATTCTTTTATATGCAGAAGGCAGAAAAAATTAATTAAATTTTTTATGTGCAGAAGGTGCAGAAATTGCCACGATTAATGTCATTTGGTTCCGTAGTATTAGTTGCTTATAAGATTATTTGTTATTATTAGTACGGATTCAAATAGTAAGTTAGTATTCATCTTCTTCCACCTTGGTTATAGACGCATCGCTACTCCTGACTAACAAGATGATTGTTTCTAGTAGGTATACTAGAGGGGGAAAGTTAGGTTTCACATGTGGAAGTATACATAGATTTAATAACAATAGCATCACGGCAGAAATAAGCGGAACGGTAGTGTGGAATATATCGGTCGATACGAACTGTAAACGTTCTAGCACATATTTTATGTTTAATTAATAGTGATTAATGAAAATAACTATAAATTATTTTGTAATCCTGTGTGTAGTTTCTGTCTTCCATGTCCATTAGCAGTTGAACAATGGCCATTTCAAATACGACTGTTTTACCAGAGCCAGTTGGTGCGCAAACCACCATCGATTTATCTGTAACACAAGACTGAGAACTTGAATATTTACCTACACAAATAAAATAAAAAAGTTTAATGGCGGTTACGCGTATCTGAAGTTAATCTTGAAATGTGAAACATTACAATCGATTAAGAGTTTCGCATTAATATTCCCCTCGCGTGATCTTAAAATTTCTTAATGTTTCAAAATGTTTTATCCAGTCAGCAAAGTTAAGCTTCACTTCCAAAAATCTCAAAAAATATCGACTAATGTTTAAAAAAAAATTACGACATATTACATTACAATTTAATTGACTAAAAAGTAACATCTAGGTACACGGGAAACGTCATAATTTTTACCTGGTATTATGTAGTTCTATATAATTAGTGGTAGTGTAAGTAAATAATAATGATGATATTAGAGATGAAGACTTTATAATAAATTGTTCATAAAAACAAATTATTAGGGGAAAAAGTTACCTGAATACAATGCATCTTCAATAACACGAGACTGTACCATATTAAAATATGGATATGTAAACACGTTCTGATATTTCTGATCTAAAAATTAAGTTACTCGTATGAGAAATTAAAGCGTTTGTGTATTTCTAAGCAAGACTTTATACTTATTCGCTTACCAATCTCTTTAATGCTTCTAAATTGTCCTTGTTGTCCTGTATATTTTGCAGGCCGAGTATTACTTGATGTATTACTTTGGAGAACATCTTGATCCTTTTCATTAGAATTTTGTGACGAAGCCAAAGAAAGAGGTTGTGAGTTACATATTATATCGTCGTCCAGAAAATCTGCAAAGCTAGGACTGAAAAAATATTTTACATAAATAGATAATACATACCTACTATTTTCTAAATCTGAGTTTCATTTTAATAGTAATATTTTACTTGTCTGGCATGAAATCCATTATTTATTATGTAAATATATATTATCCTGCTTGTTTCGTCCCTAAACTTCCAATTCTGATTCCACCTACTGAAACGAAGATCTTCTTGGTAGCATTGTAATTCCCGCCATTTTCGCTGTTCCGTTTCATTTGAACTTATGGCTGCAGTCAAAGAATAGCTGATTATTATGCCGAAGTATATAAATATAATTTTGCTGGTCTACATTTTGCTGGTCTACTTATATAACATTTCATTTTTAAATGTAGATACTTACTTTAGAAGGTTATACTACTTTGTAGTACTTAAACTAAACATTATTTAAAATTATACAATTTAATCCACTAATATTTAATTTGCAATCAGACACCACTTTGAATACTTGAATATACTGTATTATGCTCTTATCTTATGAAGCAACTTTGGTACTGTAAAGTTAAGAGTATTTCAGAGAAGAAATGAAATATTTTTCAAAGTTGCATTCATAATATAAATATGAATATCAATGAACGGATTAATTTTTCATTTATATCGATTTTATTATTCGATAAAAAAACTTGTAATATGAATTATGATTAATGAATGAGATATCAACATTAAACTATCACAACACTGTTGTGACTGTCTGTACTCTGTCAGGTCGTACAGTTTTTTGGACTGGTTTTCCTTATAAAAATACTTTATTGAAAAATATAGCATAACTTGTATATATTATGGTAGTACTTATAAGGAACAAATCAGATAAATAATGTAAGTGACATTTCATGCATATAAATATATTTGTTATGTGTAAAGTTTTAGAGGAAATTATAAATATTCTTTTTTTCCAGGGAATATCTAGATGATTACGAGAATGCGGATACATTGAGTATTGATACATTGTTACTAGAAGAGGTAGTTCAGGAAGAGAGAGCAAAAGAATTATCAGAACTAAGTACACTTAGTGATAAAGTATATTTTTTACATACTAGTATATTGTACTATCGAAATGCGAAGTCCAACATGGGTGCTGTATGTTACGACGCATGGAGAACGCTGGTTAAAAGATTAGGGGGATCTGCAAATACTTGGAAAGACCTTGGTTATTACTTAGGAATACCCCAGGATGATTTAAATGTAAGTTAAGATAACTCTTGAATTTTTACAACTTTTTCCTTATAAGTTTTGTATGATAGAATTTACTGTTGCGCAGTTTACTAAATATTATTAAGATGTCTTAATTTTATTTACGTGTTATTATTATTATTCCAGTATATTGCTAACTCAGTAAAGGATGATCAGGCTGACATGGTCCTGAAGGTGTTCATGCAAAATGAAAAGGCAACTCTGGATAAAATAGTAAATGTATTAATTGAAATGCAAAGATATGATATACTCAAAGCAATAGAAGACCCCTTCTGTAATCTCTCCCAGTGTTTCAACAAAGATGATAGTGGCTATCTAAGCGCTGAAAGAACTAAAGGAAAAAGAGAAATAATAACTTTTACAAAAAATCTTACTAACGATTTGCCACCGGCTTTAAGTAAAAAATATGTAATCAAAGATAATGAGCCGAGTAAAAATCACTTGAGACCACCATTAAAGACTGATAGGAAAATAATTGAAAATGACAGCCCAATCCTCTTTCTTACATATTCTGAAGATGGACTAGATACAGCATTAAACATCCAAGAGTGTATTAGTAACTGGGACAACCCTCCCATCTCTGTAGTTACACTTAGCAACAAAAGAGATGAAATTTACCAAAATCCTGAGAAGTTTATAAGAGAATATTTTGAAAAGGTACTCCAATTGTATTGACCCTTTACATGTTATGTGTGATTTATATGTTATATGAAAATTTTATTATTGTTAACTGGTTATAATGTAAACAGTCTACAATCTTTAAAAATGACAGGTAAACATTGTGGAACTGAGAGGGGTTGATGATAAAAACTGCTTTGCTTCATAGATATTTAAAATCTCAATCAATCTCTGCCGATAACTGTGGATTGACTGTCAAGATCAAGGTTAACCTAAATGGTAGTGTACAATGCTGATATCCATGGAGTTTAAAACAAAATACAAAATAAGTCTTTCCCAACATTTTCAGTTATAGGGAGTTTGTTGTTTATCGTACTTATAAGAACCCATTTTAGTTGCAAAGAGCACACATTAATCTCATTTATTTAGCGTTACATTTATCAAATTCTTATCACTTATATTCCAATGAATATTTCAAAGTTGTTTGTGTTTTGCTAGAATGTTTCGGGTTATCTCTATATGAAATAATTTGTATTTTCTCTTATTTTTGCAGGCAGATTTTGTAGTACCAATTATAACATCCGGATATCTGAATCAAATACGGTCACATACTCCTCGGGTGCCTAGTACAAATGATAATTTGGACTACAAATATGTAAATTTTATTTACAACTTAATCGTTAATCATTACATTCATGCAACTGGGTGTCTGAATGAGAAAGTCCGAAGTGTTCTACCAATGAATGCCAATGTAGATGTATTAAGGGATATCACCTTGTATCCTGACTTACTGCCTTGGACATATGAAGGAAACTTTGAGGAATATTTTAAGGCATTTCTGAGTAAGGATAATTTGTGATGACTATCATTGTCTAGTATTTATACTGGACTTTAAAACAATATTGGTCTTCCATCATTTATTGAAATTTTACCAATCTTACAATTACGATTGTGTATAATGAAATTCTATAATATACCAGCAGTGTGCTTGTATCTTTAAATAAAGGTGTTATTTGTCTTGCCATGTATTTTGTTATTCCTTGTTATTCAGTAGAGTTTAGGTTGTTAATAAAAACATATTTTAATCAATATATTTATTTATTTCAAATCACACCAAAATTATACGACAATAAAGAAGATAAAGCTTAAAACAAATACTCATTACCATAAATATTAAAGTAATGTCGTAGGTAGAAGACAGAAATGTTCTGATAAAAATTTTATTAGTGTATTACCTTAGATGATTTTTATGTTACTTAAAAATAGAACAAATTTTAAGTAAAGAAATTTAAATTATCAACTTAAAAGTTTATAAAGGGAAGCTTTGGTTTTAAAGAAATATTACACTTCCGTTGCAAAATTGATACTTGAATACTTGAAAAATTACTTCATATAGAACTTTATTTTACAAACAGAGCTTTAAGTTTGTCGCAAATATTTCATGAAGTTGTATGTGGCTTACTCCTTGTTGGATGATTCTTTGTCCAACTTGGATTCGTCATCATTTGTTTCGTCAGCAGTGCTGACATCATTGACATCAATACCTGTGTCATCGTTGCCCGTGTTCTGCAATTCCTCCTGAAAATTTGACAAAATTTGTTTTTATTTTATTCAATAATGTAATAACACAGTTCATTTCTCTGAAGTCAATATCAATATCCTATGACAGTGCAATCCTAAGACAGCACACCCATCTGACACTAAGCTAGGCAGAGCTTGTGCTTTGTTGCATTATACTCAATATATGTTGATTTCTAATTATTATCATTTTATTTGGCTCCATAGGTTTGAATGTGAATCAGTAGTGGACACAATCTAGTGGTTAATAATAAATTTTTGTACAAGTGACCCCATAGTTATGAAAGACATTTCATCTGTCAATTCCTTCATCCTAATTGTTGCATTAATTCTATGCTTATGTTCATTTGTTCATGTATACTCACTTTGAACACTTCAATAAAGCTATTAGCTTCTTCCAGCATTGCTTTGTATTTAGCATTTTCCTGTTTTAAAGCATCAATCTCTTGCCGCAATATCAAATTCTCTTCTAAGGTTTCTTGTAGTGCCTTTCTGTAAAAAACAAATCAAAAATAAGTTCATTGTTGCGCACTCGTCTCCAACTGAACATATAAAGCATTCAACTCCAGCTATTATTATATTGTCTTATAAGGCAAGTTAGTAGAGCTTTCCTGACCTTAAAGACAAGTATTTTTTTTTATTATTCTAATTGATGGCATAAACAAATTGTTCAGGTTGACAAGCTCAATCACAATCATTAAAATGTTTGATTTCATGATTTTTGAAATTCATACGTTACTTACTGACGCTTTTCACATAGTATTTGCCAATAGCTATCAGAAGCTCCTTTGGGATTGGTGAGATCCTCAGCAGTTACTTTGTTGGTAAAATTAGCCTGCGTCTCCTTAGACTGTACAATCTTCTTCTTAACTTCCACTTCTCTAAAAACGAAAGTACCAAATGAGATATGTAAAAAAACCTGGTATCCATAATATATTATGAAATATAAAGTTTACACTAACACTGGAGATTCCAAGCTTATTTGGTGTTTTAAACTCTTTGACGGTCTACCCACTAGATTTTCGCGATCGGTAGCCGTGTGTTGTAGAGTTTTTAACGACTTTCTTGTTTTTGGCATTTCCTGTAAGTGAACATAATATTATGTTAGATTCTTTCTATGAGCGTTATTTAAAGAACAAAAATATCTGAAATGTAACAGAACCTGATATTCTTGGTCGCTCATAGTAGAGCTTTGTAGTGATTAGAAGTTTATAAATATCAAATATTAGTAGAAAAATTTACCAAGTTATAAGTATCGTCTTTGTAAAAATACAACTTTTACAAAAGTATATTTTGTAGATTTAGTAAATATAGACGAACGTATCACGTAAATAAAACTTCAACTACAACAGCTGCCCGCCAAAATTATTACGAGGCACAGATTCCCTATCCATGATAGTTCTCTGTATTTGACATTTAAATGTCAAACTAAATGAAACTTTTGTCTAATTCGATTTTATCCCGCATACATTTTTGTAGGCCAAACATAATATTAAATTCACAGTACATAAAGTTTCACTTATAAAAGCAGCATAATAAAACTCACAATCAAAAATGCTTTACGAAAAGTTAATATGTAGAAACATATTTATCACCTCTAAGAAGTTTTATGATAGGATTAACTTTAAAATGCTTTACGGAATATTTAGGAATATGTTTATTATAAATAAACTAAAAAAAGTTTTCAAAATAATGAGAATACTTTAATTTTACTTTTACAGTGTATTGACTTTATATGTTATTTTCGATGGGACCAGAATATCAGAATAGAACATCTTAGAGCACGAATTGTCTGTCAAGTCTCCGTTAATACGTCAATCAAATAAAACGTCAAGTATACTTCAATTCAACCGTGGTTTTGTCAGTGTCAATTTTTGTCTATTTCCTTTGCTACTTCATAGTTACAATTTTGTATTGCAGTGAGCGGTGAGTGATGTTAAAATGAGGTGAAGTGAACGTGTGTTTATTGTACAGAACGTTTAATGTTATCTTATCTTTGTCTGTTAGTTCTTGGTGATTTTATTTCATAAAAAATCGTGTACTGTGCAACTTGTAATCTTCAAGAACTGGACAAAACTACAATCGCAATAGATGGATACTCTAAGGTAAACAAGTTTGATAATTAAATAAAGATATACATTAATCAAACCATATAAGTACATACTCAGATAACTTTTACAGGTTTTACTTTGTGACCTACAATGTGGCGACGAAGTCTCCAGGTCAAGATCTTAATTCTCTATTGGATTTTCCATCGCAGTTTAACAAGAACAAACCATTACCGGATTTCTATGTTATTGGGTTAGTGTGTTTTTAATATTGGCATATTAACACTAACATTCACACAACAGGAACATGCTGGATAACACAGCACGTAATCTCACTTGTGCAGAGGTACATACTCATGTTATTGCTGAGTTGTTTGCTCAGCTAGTGTTATTAGAAATAATATTTTCAGCTTACAAGAAGTGAAGTCGCAGCCCCAAAATATGTTGATGGACCATCTCTTCAGCGATGCATGGACATCTACATTCAACAAAATCTTATGTCGTCAAGGGTACATAGTAGCAAAGAGCATCAGACTGCAAGGAATCATTCTCCTTGTTTACACACAAATGAAACATGTAACACATCTCAGGGATATTGAGGCTCAATACACCAAGACTGGTTTGGGAGGTTTATGGGTGAGTTAAGATTTTTCTTTTATTATTCTAGAATTTACGAATGGCAGTTCAGGGCTATATTGAAATTACAGATGTGTTGATAGATAAGATGTATAATCTGTGCTATACATTGCATGACTGTGTTACCGTTTGTTTAATATGCGCTTCTAATTAGAGCACAACAGAAGGAGAGAGATGTTTAATTTTTTTTTATTAGTTTTATTATTGTGTTTTTAATAAATTTGAACTTTCAACAATAATACAATAGGACAAAAATTTGTGTTTGTTTCAACAATCATTTAAGTTTATATATTACAAACAAATACTCTTGAGGAAAATAATGTGGATAATTGTCTCAACAAACCAATAGCAATGTGGCGGTATCCACATTTAATTTAATTTAAATTATGAAATATATTAATATATTAATTGTTTATATAATACAATGGCTACAAGTTGTCTTAACCATAAAACTTTAAGTTAATTTCATACAACTCGTTCTTAAAGTTCAGTATTCATACTGGCACATAATTAATTTAATAACTTATTATTATTTAACAACTCAGATTAGACCAAAATTATTAAAAACTTTTAATATTGTAAGGTTTTGGTCTAAAATGTATGCTGTACGATTTTAAGTAACCTTGACGTATAATTACACAATTATCATGTGTATTATACACATGATAATTGTGTAATGAAATGGTTTCTGAAAGTTAGGTTGTCCATTGAATATATTTAACCTGAGATTAACATTGTTCATTGTACACTATTTGAGGTATTTCACTCAACCTACTCCTTGTGATGTCTATATTTTTCTCGATACTTATAACTTGTTATTATTTAAATCAAGAGTGAATAACTGTCTTATAGAGAAGCTCCACTTAAAAACTATAAAATATATACCTATTTTGCTATTTTATGTAAACAAATATTATTTGCTAATCAATTATAGAATGTTCTTAAAGTTCGAATGAGTTATTTACGCTTAATAACTTATGATGAAAATTCTTGTTAAATGAAATTTTCTCAATATTTCCTCTCAGCACAGCAATACTTGTATTGTTCTTAACATTTGCTATGGGTGAGACTTTTTCATTGTCACAAAAAAAACGTTTATTATAATGCACCAACATCACTAGTATTAAACTACCTAAAATAGATATTATGTTGTGAACCTTCCTAGTTTTTATAATATATGACTGCACATCGGATTAAATACGCACTAAAAATGCATTGTGCAGTGAGTTGTCATCTTGCTTTTTAGGGCTGAAAAGATATAAAAGAGCTATTATGTATAGTTCAATTTTGAAATGACATAAATAGCAAATAGAGGAATTAAAGATAACCAGAGGTAGCTCAATTTCGCAATGGATCATTATTTCTTTGCAATTATATAAGTAGTTACTATTTGCCTTACATGGCCGTTAAGTTAGAATTGAATTGGTATATATTTAATGTTTCTTATCGTAATTTGATTATATTTTAGGGTAACAAAGGAGCAGTGAGTGTAAGATTTAACATCTACGGTTGCTCCGTGTGCCTCGTCAACTGCCATTTGACGGCGCACGAGCATCTGTTAGCCGATCGAATCAACGACTACAACACCATTATAAAACAACACTTCTACCACGTCACTGAGACCGCAAATATATTATACCACGAGTGAGTATTTTTGTTGATAGTTAACTACTTATCGTGGTTTATATCTGTGTCCATTAGATGTTTCAATTTTTTTAGTATAGCTGTAACTGTGTTGTTATAATCGGAAGCATTATTAGTATGTATTCATCGGTTGTTAAAAGTCACAAGCATCAAGTCGGTGCTAATGTCTTTTTTATAACATTTTTAATGATGCGCTTATACTGTCGTCAGATTAACTCATTTGAAGTCATTAATTGCAGTTTCATATCGATTTCTATAGTAGTAACGGCATTTAGCTTTTGATGAAAAGTAAAGTTTGAAAGTCAAGTTTTTTTTTAAACTATTAAAAATATCCTATTTGCATTAGTGACTGGTTTAAGAAACCACTTGTAGAAGAAAGAAGACATCGATTTAACAATAAATCGCTTCTTATGAAGCTCACACAAATAAATAAATAAAAGTAACGGTCGAAAAACTCGACGAGTTAGATCGGGCATAAAATCAGGAATTTCCAAAAAACCATGAAATGATTATTTTATGATTAGCAACAATATAATAATAGGATATTTGCACCCAGTGACAGTCTACATGGTAAGTGGCTTATTTCCACAAAAAGGTAAGGCTGGAAATAGATTGCCGCATAACCCACATAAATAAGTTGGATGACTAGCATTGAAATGCGTATTTAACGTTATCTTGATAAACAAATTATCAAACACATTATCATTATCTTGTCCATAGACATGCGAGAATGGGTATAAATAACATTATATTTTTTGCTTACAGATAGTGTATTTGAAATAAACGTATCTGATTACTTCGCGGCATTTTTTTAAATGAAAACTTCTTTAGGCGCGTTGAGCGTTTTTTTTTTTGGAAATGGCAAACGAGCTATTGGCCAGCTGATGTTTAGTCGTCACTTATAAGAATCATAACTCATGTGATTTTGAAGATAGTACGGCCTAGGTCATTGGTTGTTACAGGAGTAATTTTGTGTGAAAAGACGATAAAGTTGTCCTGTACGATATCGAAACCACCACAATTGTCAAGCTGAAAACTTGTGCTAAAAATACCTTTGTCACCAGTCTACACTGGCTGCGACTCAAATAAAAATAACCGTATATGTATGTTCATGGGTTAAATAGAGACAGAAATATTTGCTCTCTCTCTCTCTCTCTTGGTTCTTAACGGCAACTTCAAGGTATAAAACAACAATATAACACTACAAACATCAAGGAAAATATGGACGGAAGCAGACCAAAGTTCGCTTAGACATGTTCTACCTAAAATGATTGCCCTGTCGTTAAAATTGACGAGAATGTTCCATATTTAAGTTATTTAACTACAAGAATGTATTATTTACATGACTTGAATGTTATTACGCGTATGACCAATGAAAGGTGGTAGCTGTATTGGGTCTTTTTACATACATTACTACGCTTTATTCAGGCTAAATACGTAGTTACTATTAATAACTAGTTTGGAATGGATCAATATCATTCGAGGTCATAGTTAGCCGCGCTCGATGTAATTCAGGGACAAAAATAATTAAACGGCGGTTTGAAACGGAGGTTTGAAACCAAGGGCGTTGGGATGTCACCTGACATTTGGCATAAAACAACTAAGTATCTACATAACTGTTTCAAACAATTAGTACACTAATTTGAACCTCAGTTTCAAACTGCCGTTTTAAACCGTGTAGCATAGCTCTCAGTTCAACGGTTGTTGAACTGGGTTGTAAATGAAAAAGTTGAACGATTTTCTTTTTAACAAACGTTTTCATCTTGCAGCTACGTATTCTGGATCGGCGACTTGAACTTTCGCACCGACCACCCGACCGGCGGCAGTCCGACCTCGGAGGAGATAGTCGCGGCGCTGCTGAAGATCGAGAAGGATAGGTATACATCGCTGCTGTATCACGACCAGCTGGTCGCGGTCATGGACAGCGGGGAGGCGTTCTCGGAGTTCAAGGAGGCGGAGATACGCTTCCCGCCCACCTACAAGTTCCTGATCGGAACCGATGAATACGATTTGAAGTGAGCACCTCGTACCTACGTTGTTCGTGTATTGTCTGTTATACGTGATGATCGTCGTGTATGTATGCTACCGTGTACGGTTCTATGAAACTTACGAAAATACGTATCTTTATTATTTTTGTACTATTATCGTTCTAATAGTTTGTTTTGTTGACATTTATTATTGTTTAATCGTCATCATCATCATCATCCTTTCATTCGTCCGCTATCAAGTTCTCATTTTATAAGAACTTTATAATCTACTTAATTTTAGACCATGAATGATTTTACCAACATTGAGAACTTTAACTGCATAAGTTTTTCCATAGAGAAATATCCGTGTCTGTATAAGTATAGGTCTCTCATCTTTCGTCTTTTATTATTTGTTGGACACCCGCACGCATAGGCCTGTCTATGGCTTCTACGACGCGCACAAAAAGAGACAAATACGTAGCCGCATTTACTTTTATTTTTTTGGATAGACATATTTTCGTCTCTCTCCTACTC
>DWGJ01002837.1:0-14731 GCA_018246895.1 Aspitha aspitha aspitha | reverse complement strand
TCACCGTGGGGTAGTTGCCCCATGAGTCCTGCCCGGGTAAAGAGGGAATCCTCGAGGCCCGAAGTCCCCACGCGCGATCAGCGTCGCAACGTGAGATGTTTCCGTAGTAGTAGTTTTGGGGCAAAATTAAACTTCTTTATAGTGCGAATGGTACCTGTTCGTTGGAAAAACACCTTATAGGTAGCTCAATAATAACAATATTTGCTTGAGATTTTTCCAGAAGAAACTTAAATACTATACAAAAGTTAATAATTATAGTCGCCCCCAGCATCGAGTGAAAGAACGCGGTTTTGACTGCCGCACCTTTGGAAAGTCACGCACGTGGCTCTTTAGGCCTCACAACGCAGCGAACGTGTTAAAACATTTGCCGTGTCGTACGTGATAATGGGAACGCACAATAATAATGCGAACATATCTGCAATATTCAGTTCCCTCGTCCACCTCGTCCCCGAGGGCTCATTCGATATGAGATGTAGGCTTTTTGTCACCATATCCCGCATTCAAATAGTTTTTTTAAGGCTCCAAGAACGTTACGGACTTTTGCTATTTTATTCTCTCTTAGAATAACTTATGACCTACAATAATAGGCGACTTTTGTTATTTCATAGATCTACAATAGATGTCTAATTTCTTTACGTCTCTAGACTATATTATCTTTGACTGCTATACCCAAAATGTGCTACGCAAAGCCTCCGTAAGCCTCTGCGTGGTTCAGCCGAAAAATCAAAATAAAATAAAAATAAAAGATTAATAAATAAACATAAAAATAAGTAATGCAAAATCACCATTTGCTTTACATGGGGCTGAATAAAATTTTGAATTTGTATGTTACGTGTATTTCTAGATGACCTAAGATTAAGATAGCTATAATACAGTCAAGGAAAATAACTTTATTTTGTCAGATGCTTAAATTTAGCAAATATAGTTTTGTCGGCTTGTTTATAACCTTCTTTTATTACATAACGGTAATAACTATATAACTACGTGATTTTGTATATCCACTTTACAATGTACAGATACTCTTACAATTTTATCATATTGAAGATAGAGTCTCGTATGTCCCCGAGCTATGTCACGCTTGGGATGGGGTTCGGAGTCCCTTGAATACATTTCCTTCTATATGAAATGTACCCTTTCTGTTACCTCTACATGCAACAGGATAGTTTTTAAGATAATCCATATATACATACATACCATCACGCCAGGACACTAACGGGGTAGGCAAAAAGCACCGAGTGCCAAATATCTCTGTCATTACAAATCTGCCGTACTTCGTAAGTTATCCTACAAAATACATAAATTAATAGCAAACTCCATATTAATACTATATTAACAAACACTATATTAATAAAATCAGTTAATTATTTATGAGTTCTGCTTTGGCATGCAAGTAGTTCTGACCTGAATTTCACAACTCGCAAACCGTAAGCAAAGTTTCTGGAGTCCAATCTTAATCATCTCTGCTATAATTTCATTAACATCGCAAGTTTGAACAGTTTTAAAATTTAACTTACCCACCAAAATTGAAATTAACGTAAGCACATCAATTATTCGTGTAATTTGATTATAATTTACTATAAGTACATAGACAAAGCTACATTATGTTAAAAATAGAATATAGTTCTTTTACATATTCATGTCTTTAACATATCGCGAGTATAACTTATCTTTGTATATTTTTTTTTAATTTTACTTGTGGCTTGGAATTATTTGGATAGTTTGGATTTTATTTGAGGTTACATACTCGTATATTGTACAAGAGCATTACCTGCAACTATCACGACACATATTTAACGCTGTGCTCAATTATCTGTCGTTAAATTTTATTATATGTATGATTATTCTACAAAATATAAGTTTCTAATTAGCCTGTCTCATATATTCGTAATTATCTGCATTACGGGAAAAAGGCATATTGAAATTAGAGCAACATTTTGAATATCTGTTGTTGTTCGACCCTATTTATTAGTCTATTGCTGGACCGGGTCTCCTCTCATATTGGATTGGATTGGATTCATCTACCACGTTGGCCAAGTGCGGATTGGTAGACTACACACACCTCAGAAAATATTATATACTTTATAACATCTCAAAGGTGTGCCGGTTTCCTCACGATGTTTTCTTTCATCGTAATAGCAAATGATATTTAAATGTTAATTCTAAAACGCACGTAATAAATATCTTTGAATTGAAACCCACTTTGAATATCTATAAACAAATAAACAATTAACATTTCCGTATAACAAAATATCGACGTTATCTCAAAGGTAGTTCAAATCTCATTATTAGGCAATGAGTTGAACGCGAATCTCATCCGGAATGCAAACCGCGAGCCAAAGGATCTCATTAGCCAGACGACTCCGGCAACCCGCTCGGAGAGAATATTCTGGATTTACCAAAAACATGGCTTCTCAATTTATTATGGCTTACTTTAACAAACCAGTTCAGTAAAACTATTTTTAAGAATATTAATTAAAAGATTAACATCTGGTTCAGTATGACATATGAGTTAGTAACCGACCCAATTTTCGAATGTTTTATAACCTCCTTTAAAGCCTTCAATAAGTGTAGAATTAAATAACTTATACATATATATTACGACATTTTCCTGTGTCCAAAACAGTCAAGTTTACACGGAATGTACACATTACCCTTTTCGCAAATCTCGGCAAATTGTCTTAAGTTTATTAAACAGTGATTTGAACCGGAATCTCATACGGAATTCAACCCGAGAGCTGCAGAATCTTATTAACGATACAATTACAGTATCCAAGTTGATGGTGGCATTCTGATGCAAAATGTTAGTAAATAAGACACAAAACAAGGTACCGTTTATTTATTCTAAAAATTACACGGCATAATGGAGAATACATGTTTGCCTGTAGTATCTGCTATTGTTACTCGTCTCACTCACACACCTGTTCACACGCATAAATCTATCTTTTTCATACGTTCATTGACCTTTTTAAAACCTAATATTATTATTTAGGATGTAATTTAAATTCAAAACAATGGTGTTTAGGCAAAATAATAATTAGCAAACAGTTTAAAATTAACGGAAATTGATTTTCTCATAATTAGGTTAGCCCGGAGACAGGGCTTATAACATTTATATCCAATCCTTTTAGGTTATCATCAATTAACAAATACATTCATGTATCTAAACATACAGTGTGAAGTAAAGAGTAATAGTTAGGATTATTAAGTTAAGTTTTAAAAGGAAATAGTAAAAAAACAAACAACTCAGAATAAGCCGCCGTCCGCTGACTAAAGATACGGCGCCTTTGCATTCGCAGCGACCGTTCATTGGAAAATCACCGCGCCTCCTGAATACTGAATCGGGCATAGACAAAACGAATCACTGTATTGACGATATTATCTCATCTGAAGTTTTTTTTTTGATGGTGGGTAACTCTAACACTTGTGCACGCTGACCTACACAAATTGTCTATGACCACAACCTTTTTAGATAACTATATAACAGTATTGCTTCTGGTGAAGTAAGAAATCGTATCCAGCCTATGAAGACTGACGATTAAAGAAGCATGCTTTGTATGGTGAGAGTAAATTTGTATTTTTCGAACAAAATAAGGACAATATCCCTAGATTCAAGTATTCTCATACATTTTAATACTGTGTCAATTTACTGTAACAAAATAAAATTAATTCGAACAAATAAAATAAATTGACGTAAACGAAAAGGCAACAAATTGTGTACCTATTAAATGCAGCGCTTTCGCACGTACCGGGAGTAAAACGGGATATAAAAAAATAAAACATAATTTCATTTGTCACGTAACGATTCGCCGTGATTTTTCCATAACAACTCTGTACACGTCACGTGTATTGTACGCATGATGTGGGTGAAGCGTCCCGTCCCGTCCCGTGCGAAATTGTCCGCGTTTTTTGAAAGGACACCCGATTACTGTTGTTGGACCGAATCATTTTGATGGACGCTTTAGAAATTGTACGGGTTTTTTGTGCGCAAATGTAACGTCACAAATGTAAAGGAAAATTAATGTTGTGTGTTATGTTGTATACGTGTGTATATTTGAGAATTTCGCTTACAAATTTGTTTTGCGAGTCGAAAAATAGGAAGTGAAGTAAACAAGCTCAGACCAGCAAATCAGGACGCATTTCCGAAACGTATACTTTTATTTTAAAAAACCGTTTACTCGATACCATGGTTTAATCTTAACAAGTGTGAGCAGAAAATGAAGACTGAAAAATGACTAAACATACGACCTTATGGACTACATAATCATGGAAGTAGCTATATTATAAAACTTTTGAAAATTGAGAGTGAGGAAATGTCATAATTTTCAATTAAGCTCCAAAATTTCAGTGAAATAGAATACAAATTATTAGTGAAAAAATATGTTTAAAATACCTCATCGCTAGTCGCTAATTAATTCATTTAACATCTTAATTACTTAGTGTGTTGAAAATTCTAATCTGTTCCTAACTTGAATAGGTAGGTACCTATTTTTCAACAAACCCGCTATAAAGGCGTATGTGGCGTGTGCTCATATCCTCTATCCGCGTAAATACGTACAGCGAAGATGAAATTACCGCGGAGCTTCGCATTAAGTATCAAAAGACGTGTAAGTAGGTCGTCTTGCCTCGCGCATAATCTCATTAGAGGTTTCTCGTTATAAGTTTGATACGATTTCTTGATTTAGGTGTCTAGGTATACACTAGTCTGTCCGTCCAGTTGGCAACCCCGGGAAAGACAACGGTGTTTGTGGTCACACACCGTTGTAAAGAATGGAAAAGGGTTACAGTCCCGTGACGAGCCCAAATACGAGAACTTAGGTGTGTTCCGCGTGAGATCCCAGAATTCTCTACCAGCGCTGAGGAAGGCCACCGATGGGGTTTTAGTGCAATAAGAATCCCACATTCCCCGGTGTCTCTCCCGAGGCACCGCGGTACCTTTTGAAGGTTTCCCCCCCGTAACAAAAAAAAAGGTATACACTGGAGAACGGTACAACGTTTATCATTATCGATATAGGCCGGGATCGGAGAACAGCTCAAACAGGGCTGCGCTGGTGGATCCCGGGGCTTTACGTATCCCGGAGGCCTCTAAGGCGCTGCGCGAACGTAGACACTTTCTGTTACCGAAACAGCACACCATCACAAGAAAGTATTGTCAAGTAGAAGCAACTGGACACAAAAAATGTCTACATACACGCAGGGAGTTGCATGACTTCCTGGTTCTATACAAATCAAATATTCATCGGTAGCTTGTATTTGACACAAGACACAAAAGAGTTCACGTTTTCGCTGCGCATAAGAGCGCAGATGAACACCATCGAGAGAATTTTAGTGTTTAATCCCACATAACCCAGCTTCTCCCTCATAACACAGGGATAGCCTTGAGCTGTTTAAAATGAGACGAAAAATTTATAGTATTATCAAATGAATTTAATGATTTATGAAGCAAATGATTAATTTCACTGATACCAACCATGATCATAACTCACTGCTGCCTATGGGAGTGCGTCCGACTTGAATCCGAAGTAGCACACAGCGAAGGGTTATTAGAAATGCAAATCACACTGACATGACAAAAACTATTCTTATGCGCTAAATGGCGGAGATAAAGCCCGTTATGGAAATTACAATTCAATTCTTATGGCTGTAAATTTGCCAGGCATTATAATGAAGACGTTAGGTCCATGAGATATGGTACTATTAGAATGATTTACTAGCTAATCCGGTAATTACGAAAGTGTGAACAAAGTGGAATATATTTAGTCACTTGTGACTGCTGCCTGCTCGTTTGCTACTCTATTTCAATAAAAAATAAATTGAAATGAAGAAAGATTAGAACTGAAGAAATGAAGAAAAATTGGAAAGGAGTTTGAATAATAGAAAAATAAATAAATAATTCTATAATCTGTTTCGTTTATATTAATGGGCTTAGTAGGTTATTTACCACCGCTAGGGGTAAATAAATGTAAAAACCTACACATAAAAGGTAACTGTACATACTTGCATAAAGAAATAAAATTATTAATTACTTAGGTAATTAACTTTTTAAATTTAAACTAGCAATCAAGCAGATGGACTCCGGGTGGCTAATTTTCATCATCGTCGATAAAAAAATAATCACTAAGAATTGCCGATTGTTAAAGATAGCACTTACGGGGCCCTTCTTAAAAACCCCATATATGTATAACGCTATAAAACCTTAAAAATAAGCTAAATATTGTAAAGCGTTTACATCGATATCACATAAATACCCGACTTACATTTCATTTTACTTTGTTATAAAAATATAGGAACACACAAACGATAATGTTTACGCGCAAACAAAACATATCTCCATCGAGTTTAATTTGTTGTCCCGGCACATAATCCCTACAACGCGTATCGCACCCTATTAGTACATACGTGTGGACAATCGGCGCGTGCGGGATTTAAAGTTAAATTAACAAGGGGCCGAAGTGTCGACATTATCCACTGAATACGATGCTTTATCATACGTTTAAATCGGTTAAAATAATTTAAACTTTTAATCCATGTTTGGGGAATCCTTGCATTCTGTACCAGATCGTATCGGGCTTAATCATTCAATCTGTTTGTTTTATTCTATAACTAGTTGTGCCTGCGGCTCTGTCCGCGTGGACATAAATGTGTCACAAAGCTTTTCCCGCGTAAATACCTACCCGCGGGAATCCTGGGATAAACAAAGCGACCTCTTCAACAGTAATCGTTATATTTTAATCAGTCTACGTAAACCCGTAATGTACTATATACATAAACCTTCCTCAAGAGTTGCACTATCGTTTAGTAAAAACCGTACAAAAATCCGTTCAGTAAATTTTGAGAATATCGCTGAAATACAGACTGGGGACTTTATTTTATAATAATAAACTAGTGGACCTGACCACGCCTTGCCATGGTTACAATATGTCAAATTATATATTGACAAATATCGTGCGTTCAGAAATTGACTTTATGTAAAAATTTATTAATAATTGACATTTATTATTTATTTATTTAATAAAAACTATCCTATCTTTTAAGTTGGATCAAATAACAAATATGTACAACATTTCATTGAAATCGGTTGAGTGGTTTCGGAGATTATCGCAAACGAACATCGTGACACGGCATTTTTATATATATAAGAGAAGAGATATAGGTAAAATGTAAAATGTTATGGCTGTGAAGTGCTTCATTGTGCAGCAAACGGTGTGTTCAGTTCGGACGCCGTAAACCGTAAACGGATAAACATGTCGCGTTTACGTGTTTTACGTTTATGTAATTGTTCGTTGAACAGGCTCCAGAATGTTCGACTGGAGATAAAAGGACGCGCGTCGTCCATGAAACATTTAATTACGATTCCATTTGTTTATGTTCCAAAGCATGCGAAGATTTTTGGAACTTTAGTTCTGGCGTACCAGACATATATTCTTATTTTTTGTTGTACATATGTATGTAATTTTATTCCTTGTATCACACCTGTAAAAGATGTAACTACGGATAAACTTAATTCTTAATAGAATTCTACAATAGTTACCTACACTTCATATATTTAATTTAAAAAAATACCGCACCTATCTGTGGTTAGAGTTTAAATTAAAAATCTCCGTAATATGGCATCAAAGAAAAATCCTTATTCAAAACAGTATGAAGACGCGAAGAAAGTTGAAAAATATTTAATGAGACAGCTCTTTGCTTTGCCCGGCATCACGTTTTTACTTTCAACCAAGTTCAGATTGAAAATTAGCTCCGGTGTTTCTCTTGTGTTCGTTTATATAATTTTTATGTTTTAAATATGGCGATATGAAAAAATAAGTATTAATACTCGTAGCAATAGATATATTGCGTCAAGGCGTCAACCCACAGACGGGGTTAGCCAACACCCACACCCTATCAAATGTTGACAAGACCTACCTGCTTATATAAATTCATAAATATATGCATGCATATTATAAATACATGCATGTTATTTGACGATTTTACCATCCCGAAAAAGATATCGAGGTTATCACAAAATGTTTTTAGTGGGCAACACCCAGCGGTGAGACTGAATATTACCATCCATTTAATAAAGCTAATTACGCAGACATTTGTAACAAATTGCGTGCAACAAAGCAAATCTTCCACAGAAAATGAAACTGGCAATTGAAAAGTAATCCAATTCGCCAGTATAACGTTTGCATAAGTAAATTAGTTGCTAGTTCTGTCGCAGGCAACGGAATTGCCTTCAACGGATGCAGGCTGAAAGTAATTTACTACAAATTCTCTAATTTTATTTTCCTTTCGTACCTTATTTATATAATAAGCATCGAGTGACTTTAAAATTAATTTATTTGTCGTAAAAAGTATATTTAAACTAGAAACCTATAAATGATTGTTAATTACGTGTCATTAGATTTTTATCGTAATGTATCTATATATTATTTTGCAATTCGTTATTTTTCAAATCAATGACATTTCCGCAATTGCACAGATAATAATTGCAAGAACTGTTAGCTATCTGTATTAATATAACGGTAGGTACCTACTCATCAAATTAGAGAAAACGCAATGTTACTTCAACTAAATGGGTTTGCGCTTTAAACAAGTTGACAGTTCAGTCACAAGTTGGATTACTTCTTAACTCTGAAGTGTCTTATTTTTACTTTACAATGTCTGGTCTTTTAACAACTTACAGGACTTTTAGAAAATACATAGAAAGCTCTGGAAGGAAATTACAATTCACAAAAATTTCACCGAAAATAAATGATGACAAAATATAAATATTATTTGAAATACCTTAATATACCTAATTCGTATCAGATATTTTATATACTTACTTACATATTTTACAATATTACTTATGTTACAATATTTTGAATGTTGGTTGTATGTTTTGTAAGAACTTCATTAAGCAATACACACCGAGGCCCACTTTAGAAAAAATATACAGATTATAAATAACTGATAAAATTGATTAAATTCATATCACGGTACAATGTTTCATATGGGTATGGCTTACAAAATTAATTCCTTACCAATTTTGGAAATGTAACCTTTGATTTGAAATAACAATTGCAGTAGAATAGCTATTCGACACAGATTGAAGCATTATTTACATAGGTATATCTAAGTAAATATAAATCAACCGTCCAAATGCTTTAAAAATTTCATCAAGTAACATAAAACATAATTTCACAGACTAAAAGACACCATACGGCGGGAATTAATTTTCTGAACTTGCCAGTAACTGTCCCAAGGTAAACAGCTGTCCCATTAAATATTTTCACAAGTTCTTCGGTGCGCCGTCATGGTTTTAAATGAGAATTTTTCTTTCAGAGAAAACTATGTCACCGGTGTTTAAACGATTTTTTATTCCTACTTCCAGAAAGTTGGAAATAAAATATTATTTCATTAAATCTAAAACAGTGAATTAAAATGACACTGTTTATTTATACCTGCGTTGATAAGAATTAAGTGGTAAAATAATGATTGCCTGGATAATGTTTGTTCACTCTTCTTTTTGAATAACCGAAAATTATAAATACGTATCGGGAAAGATAGGAACAGGTAGGGAGTACCATTCCCTTGCTGTCTGCACCATAAACGATTTAGTGAATAGCTTACATCGATTCAGAAGTCTCGATCAAGAATGGATACAGATAAAAAAAAAGTATTAATTTATGATAGATGTCCAAAATAATCATACACTCAAACAATCATTCTTTTTTTAAATTGCTTCCTAATTCAAACCTTCTGTAGGTGCCAACATTAATAATAATAAGAGTTACAAAGAAACAGAATTCAAGACGTACGTAAACGCCAAAACACTACGAAATACTAAGCCTTAAGTAAGTCGACTTAGTCGACTTAAACTCACCATTACGGTGCTCGGAAAACTTACGGCATTTTTAATAAGCCTGGCTGCCAACTCCTAGTGAGCGCTAGCAATTTAGCAGGTAAGTTTTTTTCTAAATTTCTTTTCTATAAACAAAGCATAAACGGTCAGTAATAGATTCCTCTTTCTTTATAATCTGTTCCATTAACTTTAATATTAATAAGACTTTTTTTTATTTTTTAAGGTACCCATTATTTTTTGTTATAATTAGAAGTATTTTCTTGTCATATTCTCATACATGCTGAACGAAATGAAATAGAGGTTACCGTTAAAAGATAAACCAATTTTAACAAGTCATTTTGAATATAAACAGACTATCGGATTTTTAAAGTACAACCTTTAATCATTTTTTTATTATCAATATTGAAAATCACTATACTGGACAACAATAACACATGGGCTTTAAAATATGCGTAGGTATTTAAACACTACACCTGTTGTAATATTTTCAGCATATTTGATGTCGGCGCCGTGGCTTAGTTGGTTAAAGCGCCTGTCTAGTAAACAGGAGATCGTGAGTTCGAATCTCGCCGGGGCCTTGTGTATTTATTAATTAATTAATTTAAATTAATTTATTAATTTATTAATATTAATTATTAATTTATTGTTTTATTTATATTGGGGTTTATATTCTACTGTATACGCACTTTTTAATTATAAAATATCAATATAGGAACTTAAAAAATTATTAATACTTTTACAACATAACTTTTCATTTAATGTAAATTTAAAATGTAAATTTAAATCCGTAAATATACGGAATGTAAAATATCATAAATAGAAAGACGATGTATTAAAAATTTGCAATTTAATCTAATACCTACTCGATATTTTACCCACATTATGAACATGATAACGATTACTTAGATTACGATTATTTGTATAAATGAAATAATGTCCTTATTAATTAAGGCAAATATCAAATAACTACTCTATTGAGATCAAATGGTTTAATTATTTATATTTTTTATTTAATTATTACTTTTTGTTTATACTGTTTAACATGGCTATTATGCAAGATTTTATTTTAAGATTGAACAAGTATTATGTGGCAAAGAGACTTACAAAATAAAGTAAATAATCTTGACATTTGTAAAATTGACAAGTAAATGAAAACATTGTTCTCTTCACAAGAAAAAAACTAAAATCATTATAAAAAAACGAGAAAATTGAATCTGTACACATTCATTTAATGTTGAATGTGGCACATACACAAAATATCATACAATCTTGCTGTCAGTTACGGTGTGAGGTTATGTCTTGTTATGAGTCAAGGTGATAGTATACTAAGATGATTGTGAGTTTTTCGAGCCTGTAGCTTAGCCATATATGGGTTGAATAAGTTTCAATAACACGGTTCAGTTTGAGCAAGTACGTCGAGATGAGTGAACGAGACACGGCGAGTGGCTCTGGTCCCCAGGGCGGCGATAAGGGGATGAGGATACCATCCCAGCCTATTGCAACTGGATCAAGGTATCTGTTTCTTTGTTCTTATTAATTACCTCTAATTATTATAAATAAAAACTCCAAGTGAACTGAACTGGGTTTTAATACAAATTATGAATAAATTGTAAAATGTAAAAAATAAAGTACCCAACAAAAAATTATGACGAAGTATGTCATTGTTGTAAAAGTATAGGTAATCTTCATCTGTAACTTTCACTTTGATGTAAGTGTGCAATGTATAACTAGAAAATGTATACATATTCCTGTACCTGCACTTGAGCCTCTCAAAGATACTAATCGTTACTAATGGTTGTAAAGCACTTGTAATTACCCATTTGAATATGAAAACGTCTTATTTTAACATCAATGATATGTAATGTCATAATAATATGTAATGATATGTAACATCAATGAGAGTAACATCAATAATATTAGGCTTAGAATTTAAAGCAAGCAGAATTAGTACCAATCAGTTATATGTTCTGATGGAACAATAAAAAAAATTGTTAATTAAGCCATAATTATTCCAGTGGCCGAAGTTTTTTTGCGAATGAACCACTCCAGTTCAGGGTGAGAGGGTCCACTATTACGGGAGCATCGCCACCCAAGTTTGTTACGTTGGAGGACATCATGAAGGCAGCTCATGGCATGCAGAACATGGCATTGGCTCACGAAATAGCCGTGGATCAAGACTTCAAGCTGGAGCCGTTTGAACCTCCAGATAATAGGTATGACTTCTTCAATATATTCAAATTCAAATTCTTTTATTCTTTCTAAGGTATATACATACACTCAATGAAGGTCATGTTTTAATCATCGTATTTCGGCTTTGTGCGCCCCTCAGGCTATAGTACACCGGGAGAAAAAAGCCGGCAAAAAAACTCCCAGCACTCTTTTAAATAACAAATTTGAATGAAGTTAGCCATGTTGCAGTATGACTACAGTTCGATAAAGAGCACACGTGACAGCCATTGTGTGTGTCAGTATCAGCCTGCTGTCATCTGCTTACAAACTCTAACATACATACCATGACGCCAGGTCCCTAACAGGATAGGCAGACAGTACCGAATGCCAAATATCTCTGTCCTTCCAAATCTCACTTCATTATAATGGGTCTTATTAACCTAATCTTTAACTTTTGTTTATGCTAGGAATAAAGAATTGAATTTGAAAATGACCTCATATGCTGTGAGTCATAAGACGTGTTCTTTGTTGCATTAGTAATTTACAGGTTGATCATTCAAAATAAAAAGTGACAAAAGCCTTAGGATGTTGATTCAATTTAATTTAGTGGTATTATTTTATTTCAATAAATTTGATTAACATTGAATTATATTTTGAATTTATCAGCTGTCTGATTACCGAAACAAAAACTGATTCAATTGAGATCTGATGTCTGTGTGAGATTTAACCAGGTTATAATTAATTTTTATTCTATATACAAACATTATACAATTCTATTGGCTTTAATAATACAAGTGTAACATTTAGAATTGTTTCATATTGTTTCAGCTATCAGAAACTTGTCAAGGAGACTATGCACAAGGCATATTTCGATATTCTCAGAGAGCAACTGAATTCTGATCCTCCAGAGTACAAGCAGGCATTAGTACTTTTGCAGGATGTTAAACAGGTGTTTTATACAGACTAATTAAACTAACTTTACACTTACATACATAAATGTGACAGACATTTAGTAGTAGTAAACATTAGTGTATTCATTATAAAACATTATTCAATCCAAAATTAAAAATAACATTAGTACATGTCCATAAAAAATGGTGATGAATTAAATTCTCGGCACAAGGAAAACCCTATTTAAAATATTTATCATTAGAGTGGTTTTTGAGAAACCCATTATAACACATTTATAAACAAGATTTGCTTGTTTAATGATATACAACTAGCTGTGCTCGTGGCTTCGCCCCCGTGGAAATCAATATTTTCCCATTTTTGCAACATTTGTCGTTGCTGCTTCACTCCTATTAGTCATAGCGTGATGTTATATAGCCTATAGCCTTCCTCAATATATGGACTGTTCAACACAAAAATAATTGTTCAACCAAACAAACTCTTCAGCTTTATAATATTAAGTATAGATATACAAGCAGTTAGTGCAATGTCTGCTAATTTTTCAGGGGCTTTTCTCAATTCTCCTACCCAGGCACACCAGGATCAAGGAGATGATAGAGGAGGTTCTCGACAGTGACTTTATCAAGCAGCAAGCAGAGAATAACAGTTTGGACTTTCAGAAGTATGCAAAGTTTGTTATCGACCTAATGGCGAAATTGGCAGCGCCTGCGAGGGATGAG
The DNA here is from genome assembly GCA_018246895.1 of Aspitha aspitha aspitha. NCBI lineage: Eukaryota > Metazoa > Arthropoda > Insecta > Lepidoptera > Hesperiidae > Aspitha > Aspitha aspitha. Next base: position 1,105 of record DWGJ01002837.1, on the reverse strand, counting down.
ATGATACAGAACATCACCACTTTGACTGATACTGTGAGTAATTTCATCATAAATTATCTTTATCTTTATGTATATAAAAATCACATGTCACAATGTTCGTAGACCCGACCATCCATTACCGTGGTTCAATTAAAATAAAGGTATAATAACTTAAACTCATACAAGTAAAAATCCCGTAGCACGATTATTGTCTGACTAAGCGTGGTCCTAACAAGAAAACACTGGTTTTTCAACAAAAAAATGAAATCATTAATAAACTTAAAAACTATCATGTATTTTAAGTTGGACCAAATAATAGATACCTACAAAATTTCATTGAAATTGGTGGAGTAATTTCGGAGATTAGCACAAAGGAATATCGTGACATCAGATTTTGATACATATTAATCCATCCAACCCTACTAATTGCAGGTGGATATATTCAGATCAATACTAGAAGTATTGGAGGTTTTGAAGCTTGATTTGGCAAACACATTAATAGCAATGATCAGACCGCATGTGCAGAAGGAAAGTGTGCAGTATGAGAGGGCCAAGTTCGATGAAATGCTTAAGATTTCTGAAGGTAATGCCATCATATTAATTTAACATGACAATAGTCTAGATAATATTGACTTGAACTAAAGGTCTAGGTAATGTCATAGAAGCATTAGTGTTTGATAATGTTATGTTAATTTGTTATTTATTATTGAAATTGTAATTTATTATTGAAATTTTCTTATTGGACATTCAAGATGGTCTTCAGTACACCCGGGAATGGTTGAAGCCACACATAGACAAGACCGGCTTAACACTTCCGGTTACCGATCAAATAGTGTTGAGGAATGTGACAGCTCAAACGCTGGCAAAGGCGTACCTTGAGCTGTTGGAGTGGGGTGAAAGGAATGGATATCCCGAGGTAATATCTACAGCACAGTTGATATATAGCAGTAGGGAGGGGATCATGATTTTCTGTACTTAATATACTCTGCCCTAAAATGTACAATGAACCCTGTTATTTAATAAGCTTAGTGTGTAAACATTGGTTGCAAAGACAAAGACATTTATTTGCACAAATATGGGTACATTTAAAGATGTTATATGTAGAATTGTTAGTTCACTCCATATT
>DWGJ01002836.1:0-14732 GCA_018246895.1 Aspitha aspitha aspitha | reverse complement strand
TGCTGGAGCAAGTGGATGAGTTTGTATATCTTGGATGCGCTTTTAGCAGGGATGGTAGGTACACCGCTGACATTGAGGGACCTGGCGTGACGATATGTGTGTGTGTGTGTATTTTACAGCTTATACCTTACACGAGGCATTTGTATACCGAACAACACTCAAGAAGTTCTTGCGTAACGAATTCGAAGGGAATATGTAATTAATTTCATCTTTATGATTGGCACGTGCAAGGTAACAATAGTATAATTGTGAACGCCATCTGTTTTTGCGTACGTGTGGATTCAATTCCATTAAATAATATTACGAAGATGTGTCTCTGATTATACAGATACAATATTTACATGACCTATTTTGTTTCTGTTAAATTGAATCTTTAGTTTCTCAGGTAATCATTATTTATCATTAGGCATTACTCGTAAGTCTTATATGAGATTCGAATTTGTAAATTATTTTATTACTTGTTAAGTCTAAAGCGAAGCAAATTTCCTAAGTTAAAGAAAAGCAAGCGACACAATTCGAATATTTTATGACGAAATATAAAGCACTTTATGAACGCGATAGTGAAAGGACAATATACATTGATTGGTCAGTAACTCAGTTACAAGCGGGCTTTTAGAACAGTCACTTTGTAATTTGCGGTTTCGTTGTATTGACGCTGCGACAATGGTTCTTAACTTTTTTTAAATACGGTACAAATGTTTTAATGAAAATCAAACGCAAAAAACGCATATTGTATGCATCACGTCTTGTTCGTATCACTTTAAATCATAAATCATGAATCATCGTAAATCATAAAAAAAAAAAATTTGAATCTGGGGCTGACTGCTCACGTATCACCTGAAGCGCGAAATGTTTGTGAAATTTTGCCCCTAGCTGTCACCAATCCGAGTGCTGATGATATAAAAATGCACACAATATTTCCTGTTTACGTAGTGTAATGAAATTTGAGAACCACTGCATAACTCAATCATGTAGATTGAAGGTCGCAGAGTAGTTTTACAATTCATTTAATTGCTTAGTAAAGGAGCTCTTAAAGGATAAACTGGAACGCTATTTATTTAATTTATATAGAGTTGCGAAATAAATTTTAGTGAAAAAGCTTAAGTTATTTAATCTGTTTGTACCTATTTCACACTGAAATAAGATATCTGAAAAGAAAATATGTTGTAAGAGAATTGAAGACTTTCAGAGTATTTGAAATGCTTTTATATACATTTTTACTTTATTCAGTCCACACTGGAGACTAATACAAAATGATTACCGGCACGTATACTCCCCGAGGTGGGTAAAGAAACCAATTGACAGAGCGCAATCCCCCGCAGAGTAATACGTTTTCATTTCATACGTACATTGTATTTACATTAAATCGAAATGGCAATAGTTTGCACGACAATTAAAATACAAGGCTTGGTATTTAATATCTATTGTTACGGTACAGTATTTCAAGGTATTGTATTTTGCAGACTACGTTCTTTATCCAGCTTATTACGAGAGGACACCAGTCTATAGTAGTAGAATAACAAATACGTTAATCAAGTTTCCATTTCGCTACGACTTTGCCTGATGGTAAGTAACGTGTAGTTTATTGATACTTGTTTTAAATAATTCCCAGTTAGATACATGGTGTACGAATATACTTAAGAAATGTGTTTCACTATGTTATTAGGAATATACTCAACAAAACTTTATAGAAGTGGGATTCGTTTTTCCCGTTCAGAATCTCAAGACCCATTATACGTACATATAAGCTTCTAGTTTGCGAAGTTTAGAAAAGTTTCATCTCTTCACCACGAGCAGTGTTGGTTTATTCGACGGATCCCTTAGACCCAATACTGTTTGTTATTATACTCTGTACCTAATGCATGTCAAGTCAGTCGGTCACGAAACCGATGCCGAGCAGTTTTATAATAGCACTGGTTTAACCGTATATCTACATATTATATGTATACGGTCTTTTTAGGTTACTTCTTGATAAATTTCTCTAGCCTCTTCTACCTTTGTTAGAGGTACTTGATTTGGTCTTTCTTTAACAATGGTCTTAAAGCAAGTACACGAAGTCCACTTTTTGGAATCATGTAGAATATTGTGCTGGTTTAAGGCGTAAAGCATGTTATTGGACCATAACTAGTTATTTTATCCTTCTTACTTAGTTGAAGAGAAATAGGACACTGAATATGCATTTTAATATGATGACATTATTATCCCGATCAATACAGAATCTATTAAATTTGTACCGATTGTCCTTACTTTTTGTTTCTTCGTAATCCCACCAAACAAAAACAATAAATGTTAATTGATTAATGTTAGTCGTAAAATGTAGCAAAAGTCATCTAATTATGGAAGGCAAAAAGCTTTTAATAAACAAGAGAAACTTTTTCTAATTAGAGAAATGAAATTGCCTTTCAGAAGCAATTATACTAGTTTTAATAATTATGTCTTTATGGATAAAATGGACAGATTGATGTAGGTACATAGTACTAAATGTTTAATTTATTTTTAATTATTCAGAAAATTTTTATATCGGTCGGTTGTCCGTTAGAAACCAATTTTCTGATTCGTTTTTATGATTGTAATGGTATGCGTGATAATGTTATCTCCAAACTTCACCCAGTTAAGGAAAAATTCTATTCTTAGCTCAGGGTTAAGAGATTGTAATCAAGGAATTCCAAATGCTCCAAGGTCTGTTCAATGAATGCAGGCTATGTCATCTTTAAATCTATCAATCATCATTGTTAACCATTTTATAGTAACGTTAGACACGGGATTCATCTCAGAGAAAACAACAACAACAACAACATATCGTCACGCCAAGTCCCTTGCGGGGTAGGCAGAAAGCAGAGAAAAAGGACTTAAGGGCTGTTCCACCATGTTGGTCAAGTTGGCAGATACCATACGCCTAACAGAACACAATGGAAAACCTTAAGGCGGAAACCGTGAATATTTTCCTTCCCTGTTACTGCCAATTTTTGCACAGTGAGAGTTGCGTGCTAGGGTTCGAACTCCAAACTACTAGAGTAAGAAATTATAATCTACGCTTGGATGGTGCATGAGTCATCAATACGCAATTATTTTACTGGATTTATAATAAATATGTATAATGAATTCCACAACATTTCTATAAATGACATAAAATTTGGTAGTAAATACAAGTCAGCAGCATCAGGGAATATTTTTGTGAAAAGTTTGACTTCATAATCGGGATTCATTTTCGGTACACACAGGTAGCATCTGCGCTTAAAAGAGCACTCAACGTTTCCATTGTATCGTAAAAATATGTGTGGAACCATTTATTTGAAGGAGCCATTCATATTTTACACTCCGTACAAGACGATGTTGGATGTGAGCCAACGTTTTGCTTTGATTTCCAGCGGTCGGAATCCATTTCTGTAAAGTTTTACAAACCCACTGTCTTATCTATGTGGACTGAGCGTGTTCACAGCTCAGATGTTATAGTCTTACTTTCAGAACTTTTAGAATACATTTCTGTAAACAATACGACATGATATCAGTATTAGTGTCCGCATTTCCAAAATAAATATAAATGTAATAATTTGGAGCTCTTTATAATAACAGCATATTTTTCTTAATTACTTTTAAATGGGGTTCAGTTTAGGGCGTAGCACGCTTGTCTCGACGATGTCTATTCAATCTTATTTTGAATTCGATACGGTAGGGAATTTCCTTCATTGACTGCACCTTCTATAATGAGAACAACATCGCTACTCGTATAAAATAAATTGGATTCAATTGTTTTCTAAACAGTATTGAGTGTACAATACAAATACAATTCTGACTTGGATAAACAACTGAACGAACGTTCTTAATATGTATTATAACGGTCATATGTCGCATAACATTTTATTAAAAAAATAACTCCAATGACGCGAACGCATTACGTGGTGAATCCCTTTAGCTGCTGAAGCCGTACGTTCGAGAGCGTAAGTTAAGCCGCCAATCTCTCGTGTCATTACTTTCCGAAGTACATACATATGTACCGTTGCGTGTTGTCACTTTATTACGTCCTGGGTACAGCGTAAAACATGTTTGATGGGTTACTGAAACGAATTGTGTGTGGCGGGACGTTTAAATGAAGAATGTTCGTTCTGCTCTGTAAGTAAAAATGGTATATGCATGTCTTTGGTTACTTTCGGTTTTGTTACAACTAACAAATTACATACATACAGAATTTCTTTACATACTTTTTACCTACGTAATTTTTCGTTTATTCACACAAATGTTTATTCTGGGTGGGATTCGAACACGTAACTCCCAGCTGACAATTTAAGGCTGTGAATCAGCGGAAAAAGACTATAATAAAACAATGTAGGATAATAATTGCAAAAATAATAATTTAACATAAGGTCACGGTAAAATGATTTAGAAGTTAAAGAGGTCACTTAAAGTGCGATAATTAACTTTATGTAGCTTCGTACGAGACGAGTATAAAATAACACAGTTCTTCGTAACCGGTAGTTAAGTTTCGCATAGGATTGCTTATTGTGGAGAAGTGTCCCATTATGCCAGCCAACTCCATCGCCACATACGAGCATGACAACTCCACTTTCGTTAGCCTAAAAGCTAGCGTTAAAATATGAGGATTCATATACAGCAAAACATGTGCCACTCATATTTGTAGGTACAAATGTGTATTTTTCGTAATATTAGCCGTCGGTTAGTTCTCTTTTGATGTATAAACCAATTACATGTGCCTAATGGGTGTCACTAATAAAAACTTTTTTCAAATTCTACTCTCAGTTAATCAATTGTGTGGCATAATTTAATCATACAAGTACGTTTACTACTAACAATACCAAAGAATCTTCAATATTTTTTAATAACTACATATAAAGGCCTCGAACACCTAAAACAACTTTAAATCCATTATGCCAGTGCTTACATACGGCACAACATTTTCAACCTCTGACTAAACAGCTCCAAGGGATCCAGCGTGCAGTCACAATATCAGTCTTACGCGAGATCGCTGTCGGACGGGACGTCTACGCCGTAACTGTAGCCTACGGCGCTACGAACGCTACGAGATTTCGTAGAACACATCGTGGAAATTTGAATTTAATTTTCCATTGACTTTATTTCAATTAGTTTTAAGTGTGGCCTGTACAGTGACGACTATAATATTATGTAAGTATTTAATATAGTTAGTAAGATGTTTACATTTCAATGAAGTTTATAAACTTTAGTAAGAGAGTTTCGGACGTTGAATATAATTATTTTTATATTTATTGTGACTGTCTTCAGCAGAACTCTTGTTCATAACTAACGTGCAAAGTATTGAAAATATTTTATAGGATAGTGAAGTTGCGTTCTCAACTTTGAAGAATTTAATGCAATATATGTAGTATATCTATACGCATAAGAGACTAGTTGATTGCTTGAAACTTATTACTTTTATTTTTTATTACAGTTTAAGAGCAATTTCTTCATTGGATTAACTTCACAATATTTTGTTTTACTTACCATTATATAATTTTATATACCTAATTATAACTGTGAATAAGTTAGGTAATATTTGAAGCACAATAAGCTATGAAATAACATTCTAATTGAATTGTAATGTGAATTCTTTTATCATACATTTCTAACTTCCATTTGGGCTCACGTCTTCTGCATGAATAATTTAATTTGTGTTACGAAGTATTGAGTTCACGCAGTCCTTAGAGAGGTTGTAATAGTATCAAAGGCTGTCATAACTTAGCGTGGAGTGGAGTGGGGTTAGTTGAACAAATTTTTTCGCGTTATATTTTATCATAATACATATTCATGTGAATAATAAAAAAGATTATACATATATTCGTTACAGCACAGTAGTAGTTTTTGAATGAACTTGTTAAAACTTTTTAAAATGATTCATTTAGGAAATCCTTGTATAAAGAACCTAAAATAAATCTTACTATTACTGTTATAAATATTACAAGTTAACATAATGTATTAAATATACGTTCATTTAAGAATTTGAGCTTTTAAAATTATGATTTCATTTTCAAATTAATATTTATAATTTACCCGGTCTTTTATTTATGTAGCGCTTTAAAAACTGCTTTTTAGTGTCAATCTTAAGTCTTACTTCCGTTTGATTCCCAATCGCGACAAATATTTGTATGAAAACACGTGTATTTGTTGTGTCAGCGTATTAAAATCTATTTCTAATATGTAGTTTATCAGTCATCTGTTATATTCTCATAGGTATGCTCTTTCATGTGAAATGAATATAAATAGAATATTTTGCCTTAAGAGCCGTCAACCCTCATTTATGACTTAAAAGAGCCGTATTTTCGGGCTTAAGGATAATATGCTGATCTTATGATCCGGTCCTAACGGGTAACTAAACTGTATCGAGAATGTTATTATAATGATGATCTTCTTGATGCGATTGTGGTAACTACTCGTACGTGATAAATACAATCCATTCACCAGTGTCTACAATGTAATAGTATTTTCAATTACTAGTAGGTACTACTACTTTTACTAGTGTTTTCTGTTACTAGTATTAGTTAGTTACCTATGTAAACATTTTTATACGAATTTACAAAACTTATTCCAATTTACATTTCAATCAACTAAACCAACTCTTTCATATGGAAATTTAAAATAAACATTGCAAACAAAACGCTTTACGTGCGTCGCGACCGATTGATACCGTTTTTATTGAATTAAAATTGTGAATTCATAAATAAATAATATTTATAAACAACAACATACAGTTGTATTGTATAAATGATTCTCTCTGTACATGCCATTGTATGGGTTCAAATCCTAGTATGTATCTTTGACTTTACAAAGTTACATGCGTTTTATAAATTAAAAATTGTAATTCCACTCGCTCTAACGGTGTAGTGACGTGAGGAAACCTTAGTCAACCTAGTCCAGTGTCCTCCATTCGTTCGTTCCTTATATAAAAATATATAGTACAAGAATATGAAAGAAGTTGGAGTGAAAATTACGATTCCCAGCGTATCCGCGGGTTGGAATATAGTAATGAATAATTCTGAGAGTGGAAACGACATTCTCACTCCTCGCATTCAAGGTGAGGTTAAATGCTTTATTTGGGAGATATTTACATTTCGTTGAGTCCACAGCGAATAAATAAAAATGCATCTAAGTAAATAAAAATTTGGGTTTTAAAATTATCTCTAATTTTTAAGTCCCATCCCAACCCAAAATTTGATTTCGACGAAGAGAGTATGACTGCGGTCTCGGGCTATGAGAGCTTTATGTACAGAGTATGAATATTAAGAAAAATCATTTAATTTGCAGTAACAAGTTAACTTCGATGGCTCTGTTTTCTCGTCACGAAGTATTCAAGCGAAATGAGGCCGCTATAAGCTTACAACAATCAACAACCGCGGCACTTGTGACACGAGCACAATGCTAGCACTGAATAGTTGAACAAATATTTATCGTTGGCGACCCATTTGTTCGTTTATTGTATGGAAAAGTTATTTTTAGCCGAAGAAAAAAAAGTGCGCCGCTCGTGAAATGCAAACGAAAACTTACGGTGACATTTCTGCGGTACCTTCCCTGCTTTTAAATTAAAGACGGCTACAAATGTATTTTTTAATGAAAAAATGTATGATGTGTAGTAGAACTTACATTTATACACGATACTAATGGTTAGAATATTTTGGGTAAACGTTTCACATAAATGTCAGATCAAATTGGGTACAGATTGTGATATAGTACAGCTGATGTCTAATTTAACTGCCTCATTTGGAATGAGATAGCTATATGTGGATTTATCATCAATTGTTATTATTCTTACAATTTGTCCCTGATTAGATCCGTACTCGCAACCCGCTGGTCAATAGTTAGATTCACTGATTAATGAACCAAAACGCCAGTCGAAATTTACCAACAATCGACGCTAAATAATGCGAAGACAATTTATCAAGTTGAGGCTTAATGTAAGCACGACCTTGATGAACAATAGGAACTAGACTAGTTTGGATTTAATATTTGAAATGTAAAACATCTATTACAAAACATAACATTTCTATAGTCAAATTCACAAGTAATAATAATATAAATATTACGGTAATGTAGAAATGGTGTTGACGTCAGCAAAACCTTTTGTATTCAATCCGAAGCTCGTAGAAAACCAGCACTTAGATATATTAAAAAACGTTCCGGAATAATATTAATGTTTATAAATTAAAAGTTTGTTTCTTTACAGTAGGTTAACAAGTTTTAGTTTGATCATAACAAAGTAGGAACCACTGTGTTTGTTAAACTAAAATTAAATCTGGAATAATCATCTCGTTACATATATTATTTTATGCCACCACGCCACCGAGTGCCATATCTCTACCCTTATAAAACTGACGTGCATCTACATTCATCATTCTCTCATACATACACCGGTTTCCAAGACCCTTGTCTCCCCTACATTCATTGAACTAAGTTAAACTCATAATTCAATTAATTGATCATTGAAACCTTGAATAACTGACATGACCTCACTGTACTATCATTATATTACAGGTGACTGATATTGTAAGATTTCATCATATTAAGCAAAATGACGTCATTGTATTATGTTATCCAGTTTTATACGGTGGAATATATCCTATTAATTAATTGAAAACCGAAGAACTAAATGTAATTTTCTTTAAGGATAATATGACATCGAAGATGCTTTATTCAAAATTGAATAAAGAATGGAGAGGCTTCTGGAATGATCCCTCTCTTATATACGAGTAGATAGCTATTTAAGCTGGCGATGACATTCAGCGATAATATGATAATATTTATGAAGATTGTTGATTTATCGGATATGATTGTTTGGAAGACGCTTCAGCTTATTAAGACGCTCGATGTTAAGATCTAGATAATAACATATTTTTATACTCGTTTATTGGGCACCAAGTTGTCATTTTCTAGTAAATAAAACATGGATTTTATTCTAATGAGAACTAAAATATAAGCTGTCGTTAAACCAGACAGCAATTTATTATATAAAAAAAGATATCCGCATACAAAATGGAACTCGAATATTTATGATTAGGAAAAAAACTTGTCCAGGTGTGAGAAAAGTCTATTCATAGATCAACCTTTAACAAACTAGACAAGTGTTTCCCATTAAGAGGTAATACAATCTTATTCGCTCAGTGAGATTTCAGTCTTAAAGAGACGATCCTTTTACCTTGGCTTCATAAACCAACTAACCTTTTCTTCCTATCAGTTGAATGTTGATTTTGAAATTTGCTTCGGCAACCTTTGTTAAAAATACACATTTTTTCTCCCTAAATTTATAACAATTAAACTCGCCATTCCAATTTCATTAAATAATCCCGACTGCCGAGAAGGTAGAATAATAATTAATTACAGACAATATCCTGGGGCTGGGAATTGTTTATAGATAAAATAGAGATAGCAACGAGCCACGAAATCCATTTAGAAAATATGCCCAAGTCACGGTGAAATTAGAAGCAGCCTGTAACGTTATTAATGAGTTTCCGATATTACCCCCGTTCACCCTCTGAATTTAATAACTTACCCTTAGGCGGGATCTCCATTAGGCGTAAAAACGACAATCTATTATGGTTGTTACATCTCGTTTTACTTAAGATATTTATCAAATCAATCTGTTCTGTAATCCTCTTTAATTCTATTACTTTGTCTTATTTATCAAATAAAAATTCTACTAGTTTTAATACCATCTTGTTCTAATATCTACTATTTTCTTCGTTCATTTGTTGATTTAACTTGTTATAACGACCTTAATATTAATTAATAATATAGACATTCATTTATATTTCGTATTGCTAGATGTTATATTTCGCAAAACAGTGAGTGACTCATTAATAAGCGAGAAACTATGTAGGTACGCAGCCGTCCTTTTACCGTTAGTATATTCATTTGTTCACATAGCCTTGTTAATAATAGCAATGTTTGCACTACACCAGTTTTAATATCAAAAGACAAATTCACACACAAGCGCTATGCAAGGTTTTCTCGCATCGCTTTTCAACCGCCCAGGTAAAGTTCCGCCTATCTGAAATGGGATCTAAGTATCTTTGGGATTGAATAACCACTCACTAAAAAGGTTATAAAAAGTATGTCAATACCTTTTGCTAGTTCTATAAGAGCATAGCTTTAATGATATAATTTGATATGTTTCAGTGATAAATTGATTGCATATGAAGTGAAACTGATGTTGAGTTGGAAACAAACATGGCAAGTGTGTAAGCAATTCGATTCGAATATACAATGATAGTCGTCGAATGTAGGTCAGTGGAATCTAGGACTGGCTTGTTTGTAATCAAATTGTAATAAGATCGCAATGCCACATATTAATAGGTTATTATAACTTAAAAATTTACTTGACTTGGCTGCTTTTTCTGAAATCATCCGTCATTTGTAAGATGTTATTTGTTTTATATTTATTAATATGACCTTTTAGAGTTGAAATTCAAAGAGTTTATCACCTCTCATGTTAAGATAGGCCGAGAGAAGAAAAGCCGGACAAGGAACTTAAAAAAAGGACATTGCGTTTGCCATGACAAATAGATTTTTCCCGCAACTTGCAGTATGGCTTTTCAGATAATGCAACCCTTGGCTTAGAATATACACCACGAACTTGCATGATAGCAAATTGGCGGGGTTAGAATATAGTCTATTTATATTTAAAGTAAGAATAATTTTGTTACAAATTTCAAATTTGCAACTACCGCTAGCAAAATATATGGTGGAATTTAGAACATGGTATAAAGTTTCATTCTTGCCAAATCGGTAACAAAAGAACATTCACTTGTAAAATGACTAAATGTTACGCCGCCACATATCTGAATACGTGCTTTATTAGTTCTCCCATAAGCCGATGTTTTCTTTATAAATGAAACACGTAAGTAGCACAGCTACCCTTATTGAATATATTGAGATCCGAAAAGGTATCCTGGAAGAGGCAATTAGTTAAATAGTTTCGTTTTAGTAAAACACAATTGTAATATAAGGTTATATGACTAGAAATGAAAACTCCACCCCATAAAAATATCAATATCAAATATAACAATAAACAATGAAAGTTATATTCAGCACCGTCCGTGCCCATTGAAACCTCTGCGGAATTATGAACGTACTTAATTTTAGCTCATCCAGCTTGATTTATGGCTCGGATATAAAGACAAATGGATAAACAGAGGTATTCCATTTCGCTTTATGTTAAAATTGGAAATACAAATTGCAGGGTACATTGGACGCTCTTTCATTATCTTTATTTAACGTTAGCTCTGACGTTGACGTATTATTTTATATGTCAATTATTTTAGATAATGAAAACGATAAATAATAAAGATATAATATATGTTAAGAAATATAATACATGTTATATATACTATCAGATCCGACTACGCATTGTCCTATAAAAATATTGGCTTTGCAGTAAAAAAATTAAGACAGGTAATCGAGACAAAAACTATGCTATATCTCAAATTGGATCAATTTACAAACATTGTTTTAACATTTTACAAAATTTGCTCCTTACGTAACGTTGAAAAATAAAATTAGAGCAGTTTGTTTAAACACCAAGAGTAATTTTTTTATAACTTTGATTAATTTCTATTTCAATTTTACGATACATAATACATTTTAATGAGGAATTAATTATTAATCAAAATGTATTGTTTTAAGTATACTTTGTGTTAGAGGCGGCTGAAGTACTATAGATACAATAGTCATTATTAAAATATCTACTTCGCTGGCGTTTCTCAACACAACAAAACACCAAAGAATTTTATAATGAGACTTGAATCAGACTGAATTACCACAACCGTATCTATATAATATGTTAAATATAAGGCTTCTTTGGTCGCCATTTGGCATAACAATATGCTGGGTTGTGATTATTGTTATTTTATTAAGATTATTATTTAGGGTATATTTTGGACGCGATTAAATAGTAGGTACAAGGGATAGCTATTTTTATTATTATTATATTAATACCATAAATTAGCATAGATCTAAATTGTTTAATGTATTACATTAAAGCGTATTAATGTCCTATTGAATTTCAATCTACATTTAGCATTAATTAATTATGCGACCGCAAATCATTAGCATGGAACCATAAATTTGATTTTCGTATTAACTAACAAGTTCGTGTTCTGTTCGGTATAATGTTATAAATTTATCCGGTTGATGAAAATTCATTGAATAATTCAGATAGGTCTTACAATGGTAACTTTATTTCGTAAACTCGAAATCGCTCAACATAATTTACAGCTTACATGTGTTAAAAGTGTACCATTCAATTATAATAAATAATTGACACAATTTTACAAACGGCTATTTAGTTCTAAATTAGGCACTCAAACAGAATAACAAATGTCCTCATTACACAAATGTTTATCCTGAGTGGGAATAGAACCCACTTTCTTCGGCTTAGCAGCCACGATATCTAAATACTTATCCATGAGGCCAGTCGTAGTATAATAAGTTGATACAAAAAAATTTTGCTCATTTAACATGCTGTTCTTTGCTATACCGGGTGCAAAGAAAAAGCGTGAAAAGTACACAAAAATGTTTCCAGTCAGCCGTCATAAGAAAAAAAAATAATGCTATTTTTTTTATTCTGTCAGCTGACACAAAAGGTTGACTAATAATGAAAGACGTTTGATATATAATTTTCTTTTTCAGAATAATGCAGCCGATTGGAAAGTGGAGCATGAAGGTAGGACAATATGTACTTGCGTGTTTTGACACCTGTATCTTTATACCTCAATGAACAGTCACATAATAAATATTTGTGAAAAATCATGTTTCAAATATTATGCTTGATGAATTCTTTTGTTTGAAAATTTATTACTCTCGTTGTAATTGCTGTGTTGAGTGTGTTGTCGTAATAGTATCTCGATAGTCAGTTAAATCGCTTAACATATTATAAAGGTTATAACAAAGTCACAGCGTATTAAAATGGCTAGTTTTATGTGAGATCATAAATATTAAAATAAAACCCACTTTATGACTTGTATATGTAAATGACGTAAAGTGCTATAAGGAAGTAGCAAATTACGTCATTTTATAGGTCGTTATCATGTGCTACGTCGTAGCGCGACGCAATATTACATTGCTATGCGCATTTGCGACGTTACGATTTCACACAAATGAAGTGTATAATAATGTTCTTTCACGATAACTTCTTATTGACATTAAATATCACTCGTTATAACGGCAAAGGGGAACGTAGTGCGGATACTTATACCACTTAGAGTATTCTATAACATAATTTAAGAGGTAAGAAATCTGCCGGGAGAGAAGATACTTCATTCAGTGAAAAGGCCCGCGTTTAAAGTTGGAACGATAAAGGAATAATGGCGATGATAATGATGACTAATGTTTTATCGACTTTTAATTACTGCCCCAGTAAAATACTGCAGTCTGGAACAATCGAGTTTAAAAGCCTTACAAATAGATTTTTGTAATTGCATGCAATTCACTGAATTATATAAATATCTGTATGAATAATACAAACACCCTTTTTAATCTTTAATTTAAATGATTTTCATCGAAACTAGATGTTTATAAAAATTTCAAAAAACTTATAAAGATTTTATATGTATACAATAAGGCTAAAAAATACTACGAGTATTACGAAGAAGCAGCTATAAAATCCGAACTAATTCGAGTCTAAGTGCCGGCGTACGATGCTCGTTAAATTCGATCAACCGTTTAAGCTTCGCGTAATAAAGGTACCAACTCGCCTGGATAGTTTTATTCAGAAGATTTCATTAGATTTCTCTTTATGAAATTCTTGATGCTTGCGTTTCAGGTTTCATCGTAAAACGTGGCGTGGGCTTTATAACTGAACCTATTTTCATATTTGATACCTATTTTGTAAAATTCACATAACCTTGTAATATCAAAGTGCGTGCCAGGTTATGGACACATAATTGGGAAATACAATCGAATTATAAACCGGTATCAAACCTTTTAACATAATATGTACTAAAGGGGTCTACCATACTAGTTCAACATTGATTTGTTCGTACATTAACATGTGCGTACAAGCTAACCAATTTGTGTGCTAACTACGCTATTACATCACTATTTAATAATTTTGGAATTCGGTCAAGACTATGCTAGTTGGATGAGGTCAACATAGTTACACCTAACCGTAAAGGTAATCATATAATATACGAGCTCTTTAGAAGCGTGAGTAATCAGAATACTGTATTTAATAACGAGTACATGGAACTTATATTTTATAAATACGTTATTACATAATTGTTTCTGCTACTTGAGAAAAAATTGAGAGAGCGCCACAGTACAATATGGTAAAGCTTTGATCTGCAAAATAAAAGATTTGTGCATAATATTATTTCTAAATAGGACAACCTTACGGTATTGTGAGCGTAAGAAAGACGCGTGTCTGCTACACGTGTCATTGATGAAACGCTTACCAAAATCCTCTTAGCGGTTCTTAAAAACGGAGCACACAAAAGGATGAGTGAACAAACGCGACTGTCACTGAAACCGTAACGCTTAAAGTTTAGATATATATATATATATATATATTGAATACAAAATATACATATATTATATAGAGTAGGTACATATACATATTATATTAAAAAGATCAGCACATAATAATTGGCAGACCTCTTAGTCTAGTGGAAAACCGGTTTGATTCTCATCTAGGACACACATTGTTTTTTCTGTCATAGTAGAACAATTAAATGTACAAGTATATGTTAGTTATATATGTTAGCTGTCTTGATAAT
>DWGJ01002835.1:0-14734 GCA_018246895.1 Aspitha aspitha aspitha | reverse complement strand
GCACTACCACAGTAGGGATGTCAAATGAAAGGACTTGCTGAGGAGAACACGAAAACTAATACATTTTAGGGTAATTACTTAAAAGCATGTTTATAAAAAGTTATTTTTACAATCAATTTTTTTACACTTACATATCGTTCTTGTCTAATTGTCTCGCTTATCTTATTATACCGCTGATTTGAATGACATGATATTATTTTGTCTTGTATAGTTTAATTCTATAACGACGGGCGTCGTGGTTGAGTGGTCAGAGACTCTGATTGCAAAACCGGAGGTCGTGGGTTCGATTCCCACCCAGGACATACATTCGTTTGTTCTGTGTTTGGGCGTAATAAAATATCTATATAAATACTATTTCGTATATATGTATGTTTATCAGCGGTCCGGTCACCATAACACAGGCATTAAATTGCCTAATTTGGGATCATACAGCCGAGTGTCATCAGTTATTTATTTATTATTATTTATTAATCCTTGCTTTAATACTTGATTGAGTCTCGTTTGAAGCGCACGAAGCATCTCGTCAAGTCGTTTCTGATGTAGACAGGCAAGGAAGGCTCTGTCCTATCCGATACGTGTTGGGATTATTCAAAGCAAGTAGTGTAACGTTCTGTTCTGAAGGTATCAACTAATTGCGATCGGTTGACGTCAAAGTAGCAAAAAGTTAACGATGTCTGAAGTACCCGAGCACATACTTTTTGTTCAGCGCCTCTATAAAAACATTTACTTAAGAAAAACTATTAACTTTCAGTTTAAATCGTCCGGAGGATTGCGTACAAACAAATATTTGAATTGAGATTTGTTTGAGTAGTGCAGACCGGTGAGAATCCGTGACTATATTTGTGCGTACACTTTGTACACCGTTAAGGAATATGCCAGAGTTTACATACGTCCATATTGTCACGCCGCGCGCCGGCTTAGCAGTAAGGTAGTTTAACTGTTGTGCCAACAGGCCAGTCAACTGTTAGACTGGTCTTTTTATGCCAGTCAATTTACAGACCAGTCTCTTTATCCGGAAAGCTTCCTTATTATACATAGTATATTATGTTTTATATGTCGCTCTCCGCATAAGTTAGCGGCGTGCACGAGCCTCATGATCAAAACATCGCTCCCACTGAAAGCGGATATCTTGAAACGAGACCCCATCAAGTGGCACTGGATCCCTGTCGCGTGTAGGGTGACCAAGCGGTACACGAACAACTCGGACTCTGTTAAGGCCATTGTTAAGGCGCAGCTACATCATCATCATTTTAGTCAGCTAACAGTCAGTCAACAGCTGAATGTAGTCCTTTCTCAACATCGCGACGACTGATTTCCGTACAGAAGCTTAATTGTGTTTGTTTATTAATGTCATACAATTAAACCTTTATTTTGAAGTGAAGGTGACCTCTATATAACATCTTAGCTTTCTTAAATAATACATCATGTAGAATCATGGCGGTCCTCCGCAGTTCGATTTAAGTTTTCGTTATTACAACGGAAGCGCGGAAGATGTGAAATGAACTTCCATTTCAGGCTTTTCCGAAGCGCTATGACACGTGGCTCGTCGAGAAACAAGTGAAAAGAGTTCATCTTCAAAGCCGGCAACACATTGGCAATTCTTCTGGTGTTGCACATGTCCATAAGCGACGGTCACCATTTACGAGCAAAATAGTTGGTTACTGAACGGTGTCTATATGAATACTAGCTGTGGCCGCAGTTTCGCTCGCGTGTAATTGTTGTCCTATAAGTAAAACATTGATTTTGCAATAAAAAATTAGATCATAAATTGAGTTAAAAAATATCCTATCTTTTAAGTTGGACCAAACAATAGATACCTTTCTACAGAATTTCATTGGAATCGGTTCAGTGATTTCGGAGATTACCGCAAACGAATATGGTGACATGGGATTTTTATATACATAAAGGATAACTATAGATTAATGGAGCAGTCTTAAAAAGTTAAGCAATAATGAATAAATAACTAATATTAAAGACTAAATGTACTAATTTAAGCTGTAAATTCTTTTCTTTAATTTGTACGCCGTAAAAGGCAAAATATGGCTGGAACAAACCATTCTGTAACATCTTTAAATGTACCTATATTTGTGCAAATAAATGTGTTAGCCTTTGTACAAGAATGAGGAAACTTATAGATATTTCTTTTGCACCCAGGTACAGAACAAATAAATGTACTTATCACACGTTTGTTCTGGGTGGGAAACGAACCCACGACATTCGGAGCAGTCAGGCTTTGTAAGCATTGGACCAAGAGAACCGTCAGCCTAATGTAAATTAATAAACGAAAAAAAATAACTTTATGACGATGGCAACAGTGCCGGGGCAATACAATTCGAAGAAATTAATCCTATTCATACCTTTCATTTTTCATCATCTCAACTCAAATAATGTAAGCCAATATTTTTTATTACATTTTTCCATTCGTAACAATGAAAATGAACTTGGAAATGTACTTGAAAATTCTGTGGTGTTATTTGTTATGAGGGCGGTTCGGTTGCAAACGTCGGTTTTAAAAATTCATATTGCAATTTATTAGCGTCGTTCACTTTTACGCTGCTATTTATTAAGCGTAAGGAAATTTAATTATCAAAACTAATAAATAACAATGTTAACTTACACATAATACTCGGCGATAGCACTAATAACTGGTTTTAAGGGAAAAAGATTCATTCATGAATTCGAAATTGAAAGGAAACTATACAACATATTCTTACTGAAACGTAATACATTGTAAATCGGTAATTTTTTTTAATTGTAAATAAATAAGTCCAGAAGTGGAATAATCAAAGGGCCGGGATAAGAAAAGTCACAATTTCATTCGCCACGTCGCCATTGCTACGTGGTTTTAGTTACCACCATATGGTTGATTTAATTAGATTGATTAAATTAAGTTAGTCTGGTATAAAATTTTAAAATATAAAAAAAAAATTTATGTAGATTGATTAAATAACATCGATAAAATAAAATGTAATTTATTATCCCGTCAATAAAACAGAATACGATCAGACAGCTGTCACAAATACTCGTTGCACCCAATTGTGAATATATTATTCGCTCTAACTCTGATATCATATTTTTACATTTCTCTCTCGAAAATGGAAAGAATATTTAACTTCAGCTAGACCACTTTATTCCAGTTACTTCTGTAAAGACTGTTAAGAGCGCTTCACCGCCGTTGAGAGATGCTTTTGATATACGGTTTCAGTGATTTAATTTTTCATCATTCAACCTTCCATTAGTCAACAAGAGACTGAAATAATTCAGTTCTCACTGATGTAGATTGCATTAAGGTGAAGAAGTAATGTACATAGAACCACTTGGTGTAGTAATGGAAATATAATTGCTAAAATCTTCGAATGTCAGTGCTAAATACGGATATCTGTAGAATAATTGGTCTGTTTGTCAATAATTTTTTTTTAAACCACCATTGTAAACAATGTCCGTGTGATTCAAGGTTGGTTACAAATGTTTTGCTACTTCTGAAGGCGATGGTAGCCTAGCACCTATGGACCAGTATCTGTACATTACAGACCTTTACCATGTAATAGTTATAGAACTGAGTTTGTAAGCAGATCGATGACAGCAGGCTGATACTGACACACACGATGGCTGTCACGTGTGCTCTTTATCGAACTGTAGCCATACTGCAACATGGCTAACTTTATTCAAATTTATTATCTAAAAGAGTGCTGGGAGTTTATTTGCCGGCTTTTTTCTCCCGGTCTACTATAGCCTGAGGGGCGCACAAAACCGAAGTACGATGATTAAAACATGACCTTCATTGAGTGTATGTATATACCTGAATGAATAAAAGAATTTGAATTTACGGTAGACATGTAGCGGCGATACTTTCCCGAGCGAATTGTTTTCCGAATACCCTTTATTTATTTTTAATCTTGGGACATCCTCACACACAGCAAACTAGTTAGAACCTGTACTATAGTGATCAACAAATTAATAAACGACACATAAATTTTATAATACTTAGACACAGAACAAGTAGGTAAATGTGTTCATCACACAATTGATTGTTCTGGATTGGAGTCGAAACTGCGACAGGTTTAGCAGTCAGATTTCCTAACCACTGAACCAAGTAGGTACCCCCACTGTGCCTTAATACATTTAGTTTTATACAATTCTTATTACGATAATAACTTTGGAGGTCGTTCAATATACGTCATACACAAAGGCTTAAAAGTTTTGCTATTAAAATTTGTGCTGAGCGACAAACTTAATGAACAGATATTATAAGAGAATGACTAAGTTATTCAAACTTCTTTGTTTGTTCTATTGCTAGTAATAATTTTGGGTGTATTTCTCTACGAATATACTCTGGGTTAGATGTGTACCTACCGAAAAATTGTTGTTTGAATCTGTTTTATTTAAATTATTTAATACACGCCAAGGCCAATATCAAGATTAAACAGTTGTGCTTAAATATGGGTTCACTTTAGTCATATTAATTACGACTGTAATTTAATAATAACTATTGGGGACAAATTCAGATACGGCAATCAGATTCAAAATTAGGCACTTGTGTACTTGTGTTATGGTAATATATTGCTTAAATAGATATTTCTATGTACTGGCAAATGCTCTCATTTTCAGAGCAGGCAAAATATTGGCGACTTTTCAGGTATTGCAATGTCCATATCCATAAGCAACGCTGATCACTCTTACCATCAAGGAGCCTGTCAGCCTGTATGTATGTTAGGCTTTATGTATAAAAGATTAATAGCACACTCACTAGGCCGGTGGAGATTTACAGTGAGTTTCAACCAAAATTTCTCGATATTCTCACACGTGAGATGTTTACGGGTTGCAACAGAACATATGGCTTATGTATGCCTCATAGAGTTCTATTCATTGGAAAATATGAGGTTTCAAATAGGCGACGTGACCTGAGCAGTATAGAGAATATTTCAGAAAATTTACCTCAAATGAACAACATTCTAATACTTCAGCTATGACTGGCTGAATACATCCATATACATATTTATCCAAGTATGTAAGAAAATTTGAATACGTACATAATATACACATATGTCTGGTACATAATTATGTCAGAATATTTAATATCTAAATGTGACTAAACCTGAATAGCTGTAAGGACTGTCAAACTGTAAATTCTTTTTTTAAATTTGTACGCCGTAAAACGCAAAATTTGGATTGAACTAACAATTCTGTAACATCTCTAGATGTACCAATGTAATATGTACTGTATTTGTGCCAATATCTGTCTGTAATTGTATAGCGTAAATATGTACGTATAATATACGTATAAGTATAAATATACAGTCTAATGGTATTCCTCCATCTCTGGCTTACCGTGTGATATAATAAGTTAATGATGAAATAATTAAAACGCCGGGCTAACATTTTCATCGGTTAATATTAGCAAAGTTAACGTTAGCGCGACATATTTATATCATCCTTAACATTATCCCAGGCAGAGCTGTATCATAATACGCAAAACGTACACAGTTATAATCTACTCAACAATAAGTAATTCTGCCTCTCAACAGAGCAACGTTGGATGCTGGGTATACCCACATTTGGTGTTTAGTTTATTTTACGTAATACACTACAACCCCTTTTAGACTTATCTAAAATATGCAATGAGGTAGACCATTAAATATTGTTAGGCTAATAAGATATACAAGGTTAGTATTTTAAGCTAATGAACTCTTACTAAGGAGAGAGAGTCACAAGAGTAATTAAATGAGTTCAATGTTTTAGTCATTTAGCGTATCTCAAGGTAACGTCTTAGGTCCACTTTTTTGTAAAGCAGTAACGTTAACGATTAATAATAAACAATATTGAGCTTAATAAATTGTATAGTCTGCTGATAATACTCCCATAGGATTACTTCATAATACTGTTAGAAAATGTAATTTAAAAACATGCTAATTAATTATAGGTTTTTTGATAGACGAAAAAAAGCATAGAAACATGGCCTTTTTGTAGTTTTGTGAGTGAATTTGTACAAGGCAAAATTTTCATAAAAAGAACAGCAATAATTTGATATCGTATATCAGATTACTTAAGCTTTTATTCAATGGATATCAAAAATTTAATCAAAATTTTAGTGAACTCTCAATATTAATTTTATAAATCGGAAAGTAACTCTATCTCTCTGGCTGATAAATTTTCCCTTGAAAATATAAAATATATTTTGTTGGAATTTGATCCGCAACGAACACAGGCCTTGGGGAAGACCATAAAGTGATAACATTGGTAATCAAGATGCTATTTATTTCTTTATATTACATTAGTGGAGCTGACCACGCGTTGCCGTGGTTACACATGTCAATTCATATAAATGTCAAATATCGTACGTTCAGAAATTGATTTCATGTAAAAATTTATTGACAATTGACATTTACAATTTATTTATTTTATAAAATCTAATCTATCTTCCAAGTTGGATCAAATAATAGCTATGTAGAAAATTTCATTGAAATCGGTTCAGTGGCTTCGGAGATTATCGCAAGCGAACATCGTGACACTGGATTTTTATATACATAAGAGATTACTACAGTTTATACAGGAACATACTCGTAGAAGAACAAAATTGCTTTTAGAAATCCACTATCCACCCATGAAGCACGTGAGGATAATACTGGAATTTAATTTTCTTGTGTGAAGAGAGTAATTTTTTATTAATGCACACAGACTGTTAAACTAGCCAGCTCAAAAAAGTGGTACAGCATAGTTATGATCGAAAGGGTGAAAATGTCATCAATTGATCTTTTCATTCAACGCGTATGATTTAATAGCGGACCGATTACTCCGTAAAAGATCTAGGACTGGTTGAATTTTTTAAAACGCCGTGATTTTTGAATTGAAAATGAAGCATGAGCCCTTATTAGATGTGAAAAAGTTCCTGCTAAGTATCAGAACAATTGCAGGCAACGACATGCCTAAAACCATAATAGTATTCAAAACATAAAATCACGATTATTGCTTTGATTATTATTAAGTTTGGGTAAGTGTGGGTGGTATTATTTTCATATAACAGAAAGAATGTGTTCGCCAGATACCAGCACCGTTTAGTGAGGAATGGCCCGAATTCCAAACCTTCACATTATCTAATAACTGTCAACATCGCACACTGAAATGTTTTAATGAAATGTACAGTTTCAACGCTTTTGTCTTTACCGTCATTTTGGGTGAAACGAAAATAAACAAACAATTGAATTATTTTAATTATCTTTTATCCAACAAGTTGCATCGCTTTATCCAAAATAATATGAACAATGTATAAAACTATCCAATTTGATGGCCACCAACACGACTGCTGCTCTTATACATAAGAACTACCCAACGAAATGTATACAAAAACAAAATTATTACCACTACAAAAGTCCTTCAATTACATTTTCATTTATCACAAAAATTATAATTTTGTTTTAAAAATAACTCCAATTTCATTCTGCGGCGTCTACGCGAGACGTTAGAAAGTTGTAATTTCCAAAATGGAAGGGACTTTTATATTTGATTTATTAAAATTGTAAAGGGCACGACCTTCTTTTGAAGGTGTGTGGGTTGGAGGGATTGTAGTTTGTAGTGAGGATTGGCGAATGTCCTATCACAATCCTATCTATGTACCTATCTATGTAACTGTACCTTCAATAACAGGGGAGTTGCTTGTCTCCTCTCAAAATGAGAAGGTGTACAGTTTAATGGTACTGCTACCACTGCTATAATTACAAATTTATGCCATAACACAGCTACTGTTAAAACAATTTGGATAGCTAGAGTAAATACCGATCGAATAGTATACCAAGGTTGTAACAACTCAGCTGTAAGGGAAGTAACACACCTGTGACCATAGGAGCAATGCTACCCGTACTTATACTAACTAATGTTGTTATTAACATCTAGTAGTATGTATATGATCTAATTGGCAGCAAGGTCAGACAGGACAGAGCGACAGGAAACCGACTAATGTAGTAACAATTTAAATTCAACCTAAAATACTTCTACATACGATTGCAATTTGAATAACGAAATGGAATAACATTTTCCGCCGTGATTTAATTTCGTTATTTTAATTTTAATCACATGTAGAGGTGTTTAGGTTGTTTAAATTGTTATTGAATTAGTCGCTTCGCTGCCTCTCCGTTCATTAGCGCTGATGTTAACAAGCCATTTCAAACATTACTACATATTTTGGTTGTGGATATTCATCGGCAATAACCACCACTTCTCTTCTTATCATCACATTCAAAAAAAGCTCCATTACAATACTTAAAACGTACCCGACTTAGAATACCTACCGTCTGATTTTAGTGTCCCAACATTAAGTTTGTCGTTTAGTACAAATTTTAATTGGGGAACTTTTAAACCTTTGAGCACTTCGCTCCATTGAACAAACACCTAAGTTATTAATTGTACTAGAAGTTATTTGTGTTCGCCGAACTGAAAGTGTTAGGATAAAATGAAGATTATTGCAATTGATTATTTTATAATTCTTGAACATAATCGTCACTTGACATATTATACTTAAATTGCTTCAAAACTATTGATTAATACGATTATATTTTCATGAAAATCTTGAAGTGTACGGTGACGTTGGGAATATGAAGCTAATCTCGATAGGTTTTCTACAGTATGGGCTAGTTATTTTGAGTCTGGATATAGTTAGATTAATGTTTATACAGGGTTAAATTTGGTAATAGCTGTAGCCCTTCACGTCCCAATACTGGAAAAGTCTCTAAAGCATGAAAATTCTCGTAGAATTTTGCTGCTAATAAGGAATTTTCTAATCCCGACCGCACCCAATGTCGCTTAATTCCACAATTGCATGCAATCTACTTGCAAGCAATTGTGGTATCTTCTTTATCTCTATTATCTTCATAAGATATGATAAGCAATGCTCTTAAAACCAATTAAGCAATCCTACATTGTACGGTAGCGTCGTTAATGGATACATAAGCGATGTTCTTTCCAGCACTCAATTCCGCTAACTTGGACTCCGTCCAAATCCGAAAGAGGATTTGCCAAGTACTGATTTACAGCTCTCTGTTATAATGGACTCATGCTGTTCGGTGATATTTTTGGTGCTTAATTTCGGACACTACAAAGAAAGATTGGGAGGATTTTTGACTTGATATTAGCGTATTGGTATAGTAGGTACTTTAATCGACTATTTTGACCACTAGATGGAGTTACAGTGAATCATAAAACAATTTAATTCCGGTTCGTATTGCGTTGTACAGTTAGCAACGCAGATTTGCATGGTACAGTTAATTTGCAATGATTATATAGCCGTGTATCTTAGAATTGGCATTTATATGTAGTTATAGTATTTAAATCTAATTTGCCTAATAAACGTTCTTGAAATTTTATATCTGATACTTAGTAATAGGTTTTACTTTGAAAGCGAAATAGAAATTATTTAGGTTATACTCGTCGATAAAGGTCGTTAAATCGTTGAGGCGGGCGGGCGCTGGTAAAATTTCTAGCGCACAAAATTTGTTCATCAGATCATAAATTGTTTTAAGACCTAATAGACTGTAACTTTTAGGGTCTCGTTATAACAGTCGAATGAAGGTACAAGGTATTTTGTTACATATAAATAAATATTTATATTGAAGTTATAAGCAGTTGAAGGGTTACTTAGTCATTATGTCACAATTATGTAGCTTTACAACAAAGAGCAAATTAATGTTTTAACATTTTCTTTTTTTATATATATTTTAATGTGCATTAAAATCCATACCTACTAACATTATAAATGGGTAAGTAGCTGTTTATTTGTTACTCTTTAACGGTCGAACCGCTTGTCCGATTGTTACGAAATTTTGTATGGGGATAGTTTGAAGCCTGGGAACAGACATAGGATACTTTTTATACTCGAACGGGATCACAATTAATACGAGCAACACCGCGGTGCGCAGCTAGTTATCAGTATTCTTTGCTATAGTATCCTATTCTATTCGTAGTTTAGCTATATAATAGATAAATAAATAACTGGGGACAATTTCACGCACGACTTATATAGATATTTTTATTACATCCAGACACATTACAAACAATTGTGCTGCACACACAAATGTTTGTCCCGGGTGGTAATCGGAGCCACGAGCTCCGGTCTTGCAGTTAGGGTCTCCAACCACTCGACTACGACGCCAGTCGAGTATTGTTAAAAGTACAAGTTTTGTACTTTATTTTATTCAGACTAAGTTCGTGAAATATATACAAGCCGTTGTTACGTTTCGCGCCGTTAAGCGGCAGCGGTTGACTGGGTCTTGGTGTCCTGCCAACCTTTAAACGAGTTAGGATTCACAGAGCTGCGATAACGTTACTACCAACTGGAATCTACATGTGTATTTCGAGTAGACTATACAAATAAATAGAGTTGGCCTGTCTGTTTGTAATATTAAAATAACCGCTTTTCACTAAATGCAAACGGTCTGTGTAGTCAATGTAATTATCAATAAATAAGTTCACTTGTAGTTTTATTTGTTTATTTGTTAGAGCTCTACCTAATTTGGGTTTGGGCTGTATTTTATGATTCGATAATGTAGTTTTCCAATGTTTTATCTAATATATATAAAAATCCCGTGTCACGATGTTCGTTTGCGCTAATCTCCGAACCCCCGAACCGATTTCAGTTAAATTTTGTAGATATGTATTCTTTCTCAAAGTTTATCAATGGATAATCTCATTGTTTATTGCAAAATCAAAGTTTTCTTATAGGACAAAACTTAGTCGGACAAACATCATGGTACAGGATTTCGATATATTTGACATATATAATTTAACATATATAACCAGGGCAATATGTGGTCAAGTCTACTAGTTACTAGTATAAAAATAATGTAGCGTAGAACAAAAGAACACACATCTATATATAAACTGTAAAACAGTATATCTTTCGAGTCAATTGTTTCGAACTATTCTCGTTTCTGTTTCATTGCAAAGTTTACGACTCGAGCGGAATGGATTACAGCAGTAATGTTATTCAATAATCGTAACTCAGTTTTCTTAGAAACGTTGTATATATATAGCGACTGTAGTAAGAGGTGTTTATACTTGCCGACCATCATCATTACAAGTTCAAGTAATGAATTACAACTTATTATGTTAACTTATTATGTGGTTGCCGGTCCACTTGTATACCAGAGGCGACTATCTTAGTCCACAAGAGTAGCAACGCATCTGTGACCGACTCCTGATAGGGTAACTACTAACACTTACTAACTGCATCTACTAACACACACTAACTGGACTAACATCACTAACATTCTCATTTCTGCAGTCCTGTTACTAAAGAATACTCACCAACTAATTCTTATTAACACCTATACTAAGTGAATTCACACTAACAGTCCCTACAGCCCTGTTAGCCGTCGGTTACAGATGTCCATCGGCGGCAGCGGCCACTAGTGACAGCTGACAAAAATGCTTATGTAAATTTAAACGACATGCTTATTGAAATGCATCATGTACAGTACAGGAATATTTCGGAAGCGGCTACGCTTTCTAAAGCACCTATTCCTCATTTTTACTTAGTTCGTATGAAAGAAATTTGACGATGTCGTAAAACCATTTTTATGGTAACCAGGGCTTGGGTATCTAGGAGTCAATATTAGCGTCGTAAAAACGCGAGACACAAGGTCATCGGTTTCCACTGGATTTTGGTTATTGTTCCGACGATGCTAAAAAAATGGGTCTAAACAACCCACTCTGCATATCCACTTTGTAATATTCATTCAGGGTTATGGAATATTAAATTTGTTTTAGCACACAACACTTAAACGGGAATGGGTAAGCAAATATGACCTTAATGTTAACGTTACACTTTTGGAAATGAGATTTGAACTAGTACCTAAGCGACGAATGAGCGTAGTCACACTCTTTAGAAAATATTGCGGAAAGAACTTAAAAGTGCAGTATTTTATTAAACATTTTCCTTTATAGTAAAATGAATATTTAATCTTGGAATCGACAAAAATTCAAATTCAAGTAACCCATGTAATACTCTCTGCATTTACATATGAAATTTTGTCTCCAAATAACTTGCGAGTCGACAAATAACGTACTCATAGGATCATTTCCTTTATAGAATTCAGTTTTGATAACTGTATCTTTAAATTAATGTGTAATCTTATTTTCTTCTAATATTATTATTACTGTATATCACATTTATGAAACTAAGGTCGTGTAACGCTTGAAGCTATTTGAGTTTCAAGATGTTCCTAGAGCGCACGCGAGAAAATCCCCAGCGAGTAAAATAATCATATGAAGCTCTAGAAATTAGAAAGAAACGCATCAAATTAAATTTATTTTCGAAAATGTTTGTTACAATTAAATAGTTGACTGGGGCAATTCCACACACGGCTGTTTGATCCCAAATTAGGCAATTTGATGCCTGTGTCAGGTTAGACGTCAGGGACAACGCTAAGGACTAATATCGCATGTAACCCTACCCGAAATCTAATAAATATATAGAAGAAATAATAAAAATTCATTATCTTCAGAAACAAACTCAAATTCATATTGCGAAAATTTGAAACCGCGATATTTTCTCAAATAACATATTCCAACCCGGAAATGAACCCAACAATCATCGTCCTCCAAATTAGAATTTTCTGGAATTTTTCCTTCCCCTCTTCCTCGAAACGCGAAAGAATCCTTAAAAAAGGTGCTATTGTGGCACAGTTTGATTTTAAATAATTTCCTTTTCACGACCTTGTTCGAAAGATATCAAACAATGAGATAAGTGCGGAAAAATTGACTTCAATCAAACTCTCATAATACTTCTATTTGTCGATCAATGTCTCATTGTTATGCCGCCCTGATATAGTTCAGTAGCTCTTCTCTGATATGTAACTACTAAAGTTGAATGGTACTTGCCGTCTTCTGGACTTATTCTTGAATCTTTTATCAGGACATCTAAAAGACACAGTGCTTACGAGGATTTTAATTTCATTTTTAATATCTCAGTTGTTTTCGAACTGTAAGCTGAGAATAATGGTTTTGGAGACGATGTTATATTAAACATATTACAGATTACTATACTAATTATACAAACTATTTTACATCACGAGATCGTAAAAACATTACAGCCTAAAAATTTGAGAGTTACGCTAAAGTTCGGCATAAATTTTACGTAAAAACAGCTGCCCCTGAAAGTAATACGTGACGGTAATAAAGGGAATTATACAAGGAATTAAATTATCAAACTAAGCTCATGTCATTTTACAACTATCTGAAAATATAACATTATAACGATGTACAGGACACGCAAAAGATAGCTATCTACGTACGTAAGACTTTAAGCCTGAACCGAATTGTCTTAGTTATGAGCAAGTTGTAAACGTCGAAAGAAATTTGTCATTTCTTATCACAAAACGCAGATCTTTTCGCAATAACAACGGAGGTTAAAGACACCAGAACAATTTAACGACACGCAAAGTTCAAGGAATTAACTTACTTTTTTTAGCCTACTCTATTGCTATCGATTTTACCAAGCATATCGTCTGAGTTTGCGTCTTTCACTGAATGTACTCCTTTGCAAATTTGTGTTCTTAAAAGGAATGGAAGAAAATAAAGTCTGTTTCATCCACAAGGAGTTTCGGCCACGATGAAGTTTGATACAATCACGCAGGTACAAATATATGTTTGTATGTAGGTACATCTTTAATATTTATGACTGTTATGAGAATTGCGTAATGGCAGAGGGAACGTAAGTAGAAAAAATTGTTGATGTTTATTAAAACGCGACATAGTTACACTCACTTTAATTAATTAATTAACTTAATGCTTTATTGAACCCAAAACAAAGCCGAGTACCTAATAAAAGTCTAGCTTAATGCTAAATAGAGATTGCTACCAGCGGATATCGGGGATATGTACCTTATCAACCATAACTCCTTACATACCTTAACAGCAGTAGTAGCATTATTTCCAATACGCAGAGTAACTGTTTAACGCCTTTCAACGACATCAAAAATATCCCGACCAAGGCCCGAATACTAATCATTTTGTCTGAAATGATTAAATATAATCCATTTAACACCAGGTGACCTATGCCCAGTCGCTACATCCATTAGCGAAATGAAGCTATTCTAGACGTTTTCTGTACAAAGCGTTTGATTCATCATGTTGACAAAGTAATTCTCCGTTATATCGACGTGTTACAACTATTCCATTGACTCGATCATTAATTGTATGGAGTCCTGTAACTAGTTAATTCCTTATATCATTAGCGTGATTAATATTGCTGTATTAATTAATGCCTAATTAATACCGTCAATTGGCCCTTCCAACCGAGTAAATGTTATTATTAAAGGCAGTTGTAGGTCTATTAGATTTATTAATTTGAATGACTTGTGCATATACAACCCTTTGGATTTCTATTAACACCTTAAGGTCTTTGAATATAAAATGAGGTTGAAAATTGAGTGAATCATAAACCCAAACGCTTTTGTCTCGTTTGGAATTTGGGTCACGCGGCAGTCCTTTTACCGCCAAAATCTAATATAAACGTAAATTGTTTATACATTTTCCACATAGTTCCTGTAGATAATAAGGAAGGGATATGTATGGAGTTAATGGAATTTTCTAGATAAACAAGTTCCAACCATCCGCCACAAGCCAATTGTCATATCGATGTTTGATTTTACACCTTATGGGTTTCATTTATGATGAAAGAATGACGAAACAGATATACAATGCGCGTGTTGACGGACGTAGGTGCCAGGGGAGACCAAGACTGTCC
>DWGJ01002834.1:0-14739 GCA_018246895.1 Aspitha aspitha aspitha | reverse complement strand
TCAGAATGTACACTTCGTGTGTGACTGGCCTCGTGGTCGAGCGGTTAGAGACCCTGACAGCAAAACCGGAGGTCGTGGGTTCCATTCCCACCCGGGACAAACATCTGTGTGTGCAGCACATTTGTTTGTTCCGTGTCTGGGCGTAATAAAAATATGTATATAAGCACTGTATCATATGTATATAATATGTAGGTCACCATAACACAGGCATTAAATTGCCTAATTTGTGATCATACAGTCGTGTATGGAATTGCCCCCAGTTATTTATATATTTATTTATATGTGTGATGGTTCAAGGTTTCGTTTTCCACCAGGGGTGTGCGAGGCTGCATAGCGAGGGATGTGTTTGTTAAGAACCAATAAGAGAGAAACCTCGCACCGCTACGCGAGCGTACTAAGCGAGGCTAGGTAAATGACGGAATCCTATTGGTTCTTATCTAACACATTCCTCGCTCATCCCCGGTGGAAACGAACCCTTATGGTGGTGTGGTAGTATACAGCACATCTAAAGTTTCATTGTGAATCCTTTTGCTGTTTCTATGTTGGACTCTTGTGAGTCTCCAAACAAGGTAATATGTATTATTGGTATATCAAAATTTTTCATTAGCTAGTAAACAATTTACTTGGACTTGTAATTTTTTTTCATGAACAACAGGCAAGGATATCAATGAATATGGCTATGGTTTTTGTCATTCAACAATATTTAATGAAAGATACAAATAAATTAAACATAGATGAAGAACGGCAGGTTTGTAGGGACAGAGATATTTAGCACTCGCTACTTTCTGCCTACGCCGTTAAGGAACTTGCGTGACGATATCTGTATGTGCAAATAAAGTGCATTGTCCCAAAGACTAATGTGCCAAAATTCGCTCACCTTGCAATAACCTGGTCAATTTACTATCTCTGTAGCTAATGAAACTCCTGTTGGTGCCGTCGCCCAGCGCCGATATCACGTTGCCGAGGGCCAGAAGACCTTGGTTAATCTTCACGCCCTCTTTCATCCTCTCACCCACAGCCTTTGTCTTTTTGATACGCTCCGATCCCGCTAAATCGACTAAATGAAATTTCGATGTCGTCGCTATGTTTCTGTAAATGGAAATTAAAGAGTTCTTAACGGCGGCAGCGGCCAGTCGTGACTGTTGCTGCTTAGCATAAAAAAGAGTTGTCTGAAGAAGAAACCCTTTCTACATAGTGGGTTCTTGTTAACACATTCCCGTTGATACCTTTTATTTATTTATTTATTTATTGTAAGACTGTTTACAGTTGGGTGTTAGTATACAACAGTCTATCCACGGACATACAAAATAATTCACAATATATAATAATGGGCAACACAATTTAAATTACAATTTTGTCCGAGGGTTCAAAGAGAGTAATAACACAAGGCTGTGCGAGTACAAAATTTATTTGATCAACGGAAGGTCTTATACATTTGCCGAGAAATCTTGACACCGTGATTCAGGATTTAAACTAACGCCATCTAGTGACACTTGATGGAACTAAACAAATGTATTAACGCTAAACATAGCGATTTGAGCGTTTTGTTTGGTAGAAAATTTCGGTCCGTTTTATTTCGCTCCTCAGTTCTTTAGTACCCTCTCTAATAGAGAGGATAATCTCTTTATCAATGGCCTTATCCAAATGGACCGTAAATAATGGAGTGGTTTGTTTTTGTCGACGATGTTAAATCTTAGAACGATTTTATGCGCTACGCATCTAGTTTGACTGGCAAACGCCAGTCCATCATAATGATAATAATCAGTACTCTACGCAGGGCTACCTGATTCCACATTAAACTTGTACAACTAAATTCCTGTGTTATATTTACCAGAATGCTGATAAACATATATACAGAAACTATATATATATAGGTCTACATTTAGAACATCCAAAAACAGCAGAAACGTATGTGTTCATCACACCGGTGATTGTCTCGGATTTAAATCGAACCTATTACCTCCGGCTTAGCAGTCAGGGTCACTAACCCTTAGACCAAGAGGTCACTGAATAATAATAAAAGAATTCTGCATAAATTTCGCAATATCGTACCGCCTCCTATCGTATAATTTTTTTCATTACCATTTCGAACTTTATTATCATTTTATGGAGGTAAGATATTTTATTCATGGAAGTAAAACAAGGATATTTAGCCCTCCTTGGATGAGGTCCTCACTGAAGGCCATAGGTGGCTGAATTGATCAACATAATTTTAGAAACAAAATTATTGCCATCTTATAAACCAATTAGACCGGTTGAAAACATGCACCCAGATGATCGATATCACGATCTGTTAAACAATTTTTAAAGCATTTTGAATGAAAATTTTGTAAGTCTGATATAGAATATTGCTTGAATGTTGGATATAAAGAAAGCAACTCAATTTATAACGCGTTGCTATCGTAAAGACGGCCATGATTAATGATCGTCCATCTAACTTGTACAACTATGAAACATGAGACTGGCATCCATCATTGAATAGATATATTAGATTAACTCATCTATTCTATAGAAAATAACGTCTTTTCTTAGTATATCTGTATACTACTTCTTGCTCGCTTGAATTACTAAAAAGCTATCTTTATTAATTTTTTTAGTCACTAAGTATTATTAAAGATGAAATATTTTGCAAATCGTGTTTTCACATCGTGTTGCCTTTAATAGTACTTTTAATCTTCCCCCGTTGACCGCTGCGCGTGAGACGTGTTGGAGAAGGCGAATTTGCCTAACAAAGGCCACGTTGAAGTTTGTTAATTTTTACGGACCCACATTTTGTGAAGCTGACAAGTTTCTAGTGCAGTTTAGAACTTTAAGTGGTTAGCTAGTTTTAATAGGTTCTACTCTTTAAGATCGTCAATCAATGGTGGCTGGGAGTTTGAATAACAAGAATTAAGTTTTAGTTCGCTCTAGAAAAATGGAACTGCCAACTGGCTCTTTCAATAAAATCCAGTTCAAATTTAGCGGGAAAGCCGTTGATTAAAGTTACTACAGGCTGAAGTGGCTTGCGAGAGATCATTTAATAACAAATTGTGTGTAAAAGTAGGTATATGAGAAAACAGATATATAATGCGAACTCAGGTGCCGAGAGAGATCAAGGATCACCTATCTCGACTAAGACATAATGTACCTACTTGTTAGATATCTCTGTTAATGGCAGTTGCTCGTGCATAAGACTACAATATATTGTAATATCCAAACGACTTCATTTGTATTATGGACGAAAATTCTCATTTGTAAATTGCTAAATGTACAAATTCATTCCCTCCATTCATTCGTTCCCGTTCGGTTAAAACTTCAGTGTACCTATACCAAGTTTTGCAAATCTGCTCGATCACGTTTGCGAAAACTACAATTTGTATGGGAATTGAAACAGCGCCAACTGGTGCCATTCGTCGGAACAAAATTTGCGAGTGCGAGTTTTTTTAAGCGCCCAATGGCGAGCATTGAATGTCAATTGTTACCTGTCAGTGAGAACATTGTCGCATGTGATTGGTTGTTTTAGGAGCGTTACTATAACGAAATACAAAATTTGACATTGTATACGCCAATGAGATAGCAACTTACACTCACTTCGCGACGCGTTTGGTGAGTAAAATATTGAAAACTGGGAATCAGCACACAGTTGTTTCATTCGCCGCTGAATGAGTTCTCCCCTCGCACCACTAAATCACGCGGTTACTTAGCGCGATCGGACCTCCGTAGCCTTCGAACAAAAGCGGCCCTCACTCGCGAATGCCCATCGAAGAGAGCTTTTCGTTAGAGTGAGACTCGTCACACACGAATGAAGAGGTCACGCGTTACCGTTGCTGTCATTTGAGAGGGCTTTACATTTTGTAAATAAAAATGTTGGCCGGTCGCTCGAGCAGGATTAAAAAGTAAAAAAGATGATATTTTTGTTATTACTTATACTTTTGCATAAGCATTATTTTGGTGCCATATATTTTCAGAGTTTCGCACGAACATTATAGGCTTGTATAATTAAATATATGTACTGATAAATTATATGTAAATAATAAAAGAGGCTGACAAAACAAAATGTAAATATGAAACAGACATACATGTA
Organism: Aspitha aspitha aspitha; assembly: GCA_018246895.1. Taxonomy (NCBI): domain Eukaryota; kingdom Metazoa; phylum Arthropoda; class Insecta; order Lepidoptera; family Hesperiidae; genus Aspitha; species Aspitha aspitha. Next base: position 10,676 of record DWGJ01002834.1, on the reverse strand, counting down.
AAGATCAAAGAAAGTGTTTTATGGATATACAAATATAGACATTGATGGAACGTAACTTATAGAGAACGACATATTATGTAAACATAATGTTGAGTGCTTTGTACTATTTCATGTCTTCATAATCCATCTATTATTCATACGGATAAAAGAAATATCGTATTGACTTAATGTATATGAAAACGCATACATTTCTAATGTATTCCTCTTTTTAAATAAACCTTTTTCCGTCTGTTTGTGCCCTCACATTATTTCATGCATTCATTGGCATGAAATGAAATGGTTCAATATTCCTTCTAAATTTTTTTGTTGTATGTAAGCATTTTCAAATCGGAACAAGACGTGTTTCAGGAAAGTCACAAGGGTTATGTGCCCGTGTATTTTCACTTACTTCATACTTAGGTCACGTGCGTTCGCGGCGAGTATAGTGGGATCCCTCGCACGGCTCGCGAGATATAGCTGTTATTTCATGTTATATTATATCGGCGGCGCTCATTTCATCTTAGGAACGTGTTATATTAAAACGTGACGAATCTGGTCGCGTGCCATAAAGCGGTATCGACAATCGATTCATAGTAAAGCCGCGACAATTGATTTATAAGATTTATAGTAAGTAGGTTTGGAGCCGTGATAGTTTAGTGGTCTTGTTTCATATCAGATTTTTCAAAATTACGCAATTTTTATAAATTGAATACAAATATCACTCGCTATAATGTTGAGGTGAAACATCGTGAAGAAACCTAAACACGTTAAAGTACCACAATGTTCTTTCTCGTGTGTGGTGTTTAAAGATCGGTGTTGGCTTGGAACAGCGTAATGCAGAAGAATATTCGAGAAACCTCTTCTCGAGAAACTCCAGGAACCGCGTCTGGAAACTTCGATGCTCGTTTCTCCGAGGTTTCCCCAGAAGCGAAGACCGCGCCCAGTAGTGGGACGGAAATATCGTTGAATCTTTCATTTAAACTGTTTAATTAAAAGGTGACGCACAAGGAAATTATGGAAACATGCAAGTCTTCACGCACTCGGGCCTACGCCAACGATTTAATCCCGTGAATAAATTTGCAGCTAGATTTAATGAATGACCGAACGTAAATATAGAGTAATTAAATTATATTACTATAATGAATGTATAGAACTATGCGATATGAGGTAATTACAGTGCAATTAGCGACACCGGCGGCCCTCGTGGCCTGTTTATGAGCGGTTTGTAAATGAGCCGTATTTATGTTATTGCATACCGGCAATTCGGGATTGAATTGTGGTTTTAGTTGGCCAATAGGTTTAATTTATTGGCTCGTAAACACAAGCCCGGTGACCGTTTTCTGTTGGGGCGTGACGGTGACGCGTAATAAATCAGTCGATCTAACTTTTCAAGGTGATACAATAATAATATATTGTTAAGAATCAGAAATATATATGAAAATACACTTTTAACACAGAAAAATAATTTATAAGAAATATTTTTTACACGATAATACAGAAATATCGTAAATATATCTGAAATTATCTATTTTCGTCTGTGAACTCTATTCCATTCTATTCTATTATACTGTTATTCATACCAATATTATTAATGGGAAAGTATGTGTGTTTGTTTGTCCTTTTTTCATTACGCAACGGAGCCACGGATCTACGTGATTTTTGGGATGGAGATAGTTGAAATGCCGGAGAGTGGCATACCATAGAATATTTTTTCGCGGAAGAATTTCACATTTTCCACTGGAAAATACGGTTTAATCAATCAAGAGCTATAGATGGCGTTGTGTGGCGCTGTGACGTGCGAAAAAAACAAATTCTTTGTACAGTGAATGTCACTTACTAATTCTAGTATTGGAAATTAAAGGGAGTTACAGGGCAACATCTATAGCGAATTGCTGAAATTCCTATCTATCGAAATCTACGCGGGTAGCACCGCGGGGCACCACTAGTCCTATTACTTGTAATAAATATAGTCAATTTATGGACTGGCCTCGTGGTAGAGTAGTTAGAGATCCTGACTGTAAAAACCGGAGGTCGTGGGTTGGATTCCCAGCCAGGACAAACATTTGTGTGATGAGCAAATTTGTTTGTTCTGTGTCTGAGCGTAATAAAAATATCTATATAAGTACTATATCGTATGTATACATGTATGTTTATCAGCTGTCCGGTTGCCATAACACAGGCATTAAATTGCCTAATTTGGGATCAGAGAGCCGTGTGTGTAATTGTCCCCAGTTATTTATTTATTTATTTTATTTTATTTCTACCACGTCAATCAGTCGCCCGCTGGCCGCCTGTCGCGCTCAGTGCGCCTCGAATTTCTCAAAAGGCACAGATTTATTCCTCAAACACTTCACGCTCGTTGTAAGCAAATTAATCCCTTTCACCAATAAATGCCTCAATCCGGTACGTTCGAGGGAAGCCGTCATGTATTTATGTTCGTAAAAAGCTAGGGATTTTATATACAAAATAAATCAGTATAAGCGTTTCGTATATCTAAACATGGATGCTTTTGGCACAGTGATTAACCTGTGTGTTAGCGGTACAAGGAGTTGCAAGTTCGTTTCCCGGCCCGCAGAAGACACGATAGTTGATATTTTGGGACATTTTTACACGTGGTCTCAAACTAAGCAGAGCCTGTATTATAGTGATTAAACAATTGATAAACTATATAAATACACAATTTTCTAAATATGTGCAATACAAATAATTTTACACCCAGACAGAAAACAAACAAATCTGCACATTACAAAATTTTTGTTTTGCCCGGGAACGCAACCAACGACTCCCGATTTAGTAGTCTTTAACTACTCGACCGAGAATCCTTCTTTTAAAAGTAAATGGAAGAATTGCTCGCAATTTCTGTACCCTAGTGAATAGGTTATCTGTGGTGTAAACATTTCAATGCTAATCGGAAATATTATTCATTTCTATCTACGTGTGTGCAAGACGATGCTATGCCAACTTTGCTTATTAAGTTCCTCGTATGAGCGCGGGACGCAAGGGGATATGTTGAGTGCATCACCGTGAGCTGGCAGCGATATATTAAATAGCTTACTCGCTTGAGACCGATATAAATTTAAAAAAAGTTTTGAACGGGTAATCCAAAACTTCGGGAATTTTTGGTTGAAATAGATTTGCGTTTGACCATAAGCTGGCTGATGGTAAGTGTACATGATGGTACATGTGTAGCCTAGCAAGTAGCCACGTATGTCTGTAAAGTGCCTATTAATTTCAATATAACAGAAGAACTTGTTTTGTTCACAAAACTTAAGAATACATTAAAATTCGCACAGAAATGGGACAGATGTCTGTAACAGGCCACTTTCATGATTTGTATCATGACGTCGAGAAAATTATGTTTTATAGTCTCCAAAATAAATTCTTTATTCATATTTGTCGTTGGTTGAAAAGGAAAAAGTAGTTTCGTTTCTGAACTGTCCAAAGTTTCTCCTTCAAATGACCGCTTAGTAGTTTCTCGTGGTCTGTAGAACCGATCTTGAAGGTATAAAGGCGCAGCCTCGTTTAAGAAATACATCTTATAGGTCACAGAATTCAATCACGAATTCTCATCTGGATCTAGCGATGGATCTTTTATCTGGAATACACTGGCAGGTTTTATTTCCACATTATTAGGGTCTACACTGGAGTACGTATTGGATGAGATTGTTGCTACAAATGTATTCTCGTCGTAAATCGGATTTGGGCGGATGATCCTTCATTATTTGTGTTTGGTTTCGGATAAAAACGCTTAGTTTAATAATAATTATATGTTACGCAAACTTCAGACGGTCATAACATCCGTAATAGTATAAGCCTAACTATAAGCCTAGGACCGATACGCGTAAACACGAAACGAGTTGCAAAATATGTAGATAAAACTGAAATAGATATAGATAATTTTGAGTAATAAGATGATTTTAAACCCATACAGTATAAAAATGTTGCTGCAGAGATCGTTGTTTAGTAGAAAATATCATTATCCATAAATGTATGAACAGACGCCGTTAAAGTTAAAATAACAGATCGTTCAAATGAATTACCAATTCGTAACATTGTTTCATCAAATTTGAACGGATCTAAGCATTGAGTTAACTATGCAATTTATTTCAAGCACTGCATGAATTCTCCGGAACTACCTAGCAGACTATATTACATTGTTTGGTGCTCTAAACACGTCGCTACCTAGGTTCCACTGCCAAGTTACATACATATCTCAGGCGCTAAGCCAAAATTCGCTAATGGCGTGCGAACTGCTCAAGCACTCATCAACGTGACTATTCCCCGACGTTCACGTGTAAAACAAAAATGTTTATTACAAGAAAAAACAACGCCATCTTAGAATCGAACGCTATTCTAGAACAGCGCAGATTGGGTGTTAACAAAAAAGGGTTGAGTAAATCAACAGCAATTGGTTTTACGATTCAAGTTCCTCCTCTCGTAAGCACCTCTATCGGTTCTCGATCGATTTTAGGCGCGTAAACCGAATTACTCGGAGTTTTTATTCGCATTTGGCACGAATGGATAAGTCGGGGCGTATTCGAGGTATGCTGTTTTTATGTCAACGAGTTTCGCGATCCGCTGACTTGTAAGAAAGCGTTCGGGTAAAAAATTTCAGAGCAATTTATTGGAGCAGTTACTTGAGAGTTGAGAGGAGTGCTTAGTCAATAGTGTGCTAATAGGTCAATCGATCTAACCCGTCCGATGCGAGTAAATGCCAGAGTTGGAACGCAACTTATACATGTATCGCTAGTACCAGAACCGGGGATCATTACCTCTGTCCATCCATTCGATCGAATTTTCCTCGATATTTCTGACCTAGATTCTACTTTCCAATTAAATGACCCGTACAACTTCAAACGGGTGAAGAACAAGCGAGATAAGACGAATGCTTTAATATAAGAAATAGTTTTTTGATGGACAAAAATATGGCTTTTACGTACAGGTGTGCACCTAATTAATTATTTATGCATTTTTGCTATTATTAGGACACAGAGAGTCATGCTTATTTGTAGCACAAAAAATGCTATTAGCCAATTGCTTTGCTACAAACAGACATGCTTATTTCTTCTTCATCTTTTTAGTGTCAATTCTTTCAACTAGAATGTCTTCGTTACCTATAAAACCCATATCTAGTCTCTCGCTTAATTTGTAACTTACACAGCAGCAGTGAGACACATCTACGATTTCGACCTTCGTGCTTCGTACTCCCTTCACGTACTGGTGGCAATCATCGAAAACAACGGACGACTGCCTTCCAATCCAACTTGTGCTGGAACACGCTGAATAATTAAATCTGCCAGCAGGGCGAATGAGCTGCTACCTACATCCCCTCCATAACTAATGAGTGCAATACCCTAACTGGATTAGGTCTGGAGCTTTGGCTTGATCCATATTTGATGTTAATCAAGTGATGACTGTACACGCCCTGTATTAATGTTATAACAGGTTCATTCGAAGTAGTTTAAAAATCAGGATAAGGATTATTTACCAAGATAACAGCTGATAGAGGATTGTAAAGTTGGTATATGTTTTGAACAATATCTTTAATCAAGAAATGGAAGAAGAAAGACGATCTATTCAACGTTCAATAATGCAAGTTCAAATATTTGAACTTGCATTATTGAACGTTAGCGCAATGTGAACCAATACGATCGCCAGCCTAACTGTAGTAGTGCGTGATTAAGTTGTAATTCGGTTATATGACACAGATGGCGCGGCGGCGCTCGGCGGTCGCCGTAAATCCTGGTATCTCCCGATAATATCCCGACGGCTATTGGATTCCAGATCGCCTGAGCTGCGGCTGCTCGTAGAATTTGTATTTACGAGGCCGTGTCTGGTTTCGGTTGTGCGCCGCCACCGTGGGAATGTAACCGGCCGTGACACCCAGAGTGCATCCTAACTTGATTGGCAGATTTTGGTCTGATAATTTACGAAAAATCTATAACAACATTTCAAAATATGTTTTATCAATCTAATGATTTCATTAAGTCTTTGTCCTATATTTCATATTTTAAAAACGAAAAACTCGTATCTTATATATGTACTAACATATACTCGTAACTGCTGACTTGACATGTAGGTACGCTGCTATTCAGCGTATAGCAGAGACAAACGATTAATTTATTATCATAATTTTGTTGTAGCTATTCAGTGAGTTGCCTATTGGTCTAGTAATTGCAGTACAGGCCTTGAATTTCAAATCCTAAAACCAAACATTTGTGTTATGCGTAGATACATTTGTTTGTCATGCCATGAGTTTGGATATTAAAATCAATTCACATTCAAATTGTTTTGTCCAATATAAGGTATGTACATATGTACATTCATTTATCTAGAATCGGAAAAAACGTTGCTGGCTTCGTCCCAATTATTATTTGTACACGTATAACAACCTGCATTGTTTTATTTCACCCGGAATCAAATCAATCCTCGAAGATTCGATCCGTTCGTGCCCCGTCACGGCTGAAATGGCATTAGATAATCATTTTGTTTCACCAATTTCTTAAATGGATTCCACGTGAGGGAGTGATGTATTAGCTGATTGGGCAAAATGGCTCGGTTGCTCTTACAATACAAGGCTAAATTCCAAAACTCCAGCTCTTACTTCACATCTAAAAGTAATAGTGTTTGTAGAAAATGATGAAAACGTAGCCGTTTCACCAGGATTGGGGTCAGATTTATAAATATTTAGTAATAAAATAATGAAATACAAGTATAATAGAATACGCATAGACTATGTATGTACTGTACATACATTGGTATCATTTATAAACAATAAAATAGATGAAATGTACAATAAATATTTAATACGATAAAAACATGGCTTGAAATCGAATGTAAACTTAATAACCATCTAATGAAATTTAAATAAGCAGAGTTTGAATTTGGATACTATTCATATTTTATTCACATCGATCTTTAGCACTGACTATACGACTATGTAGATAAGAAAGTGATAATAAATTTACAAAGCGTATCGACTCGTACGATATTACATAATTGTCCACTTCGTTACTGTCAAAGAGATACATAACCATTCATTTTTCGTTTATTGCGTTCATTCGAAAACAAAATTGATGGGACGTGGCACTTTGTATGTAATGTTACCATAAAAGTTGTTTGAACGCCAGAAACAGATCCTCAAATCGTATATGTATGTATTTCTCTTCTATCCATATTTATGATTGTCTCGCTGTTGGATAGGGGTCTTTGTAATATGAAAATATAAGTCCATAGTTTACTTCGATGGTCAAGTGCATCTCGATAGACTTCACATCTTACAGAACATTGTCGAAAATTCTAACGTGTTCTTAATGATGTCATCTGTTCGTGTAACTAAAGTTAATTGGGTGTCGTCCACGTCTGAAGTCTGTAAGCCCCGTCCCATCGACGGCCTATACAATACGGATTCAGAGTCGACAATAAGGAGCAGTTCGGGATCCTCGACATAAAGGACACATTTGGCTTGTATGAGCACAAAAGTTAGCTTTCATAGGCCAAAGGTTGGAGTATTAACTCGGTAAATATAACGACTATGAAAATTGTAATAATGCTAATAATACTCTTGGTAGACAGGCGTCATTACTATTCTTTCTTTCCTTAATTAGATAAGATGATAAGTGAACTTGAATTTCACAAATGCAGGTAGTCTTATCCACATAGAAATCTTCATTCAAAAGGTATCTGAATGACAATAATGAGATGACTTCCGATTGCTCATATTTATCTTGGACCAAAATTTCCTATGGTTATACTTGTAGTTATGAATATAATCTGAATGAAATTATTTATCATTTTACACTGCTTCATAAATTTTCATCAGGTCATTTTAAATTTACCAAAGCTCAATTCAATTAAGGGTAAAAGCGTCAATTTGCACACGATAACATCAGTAAAGGGGACGTAAATTACCGGGCTAGATGCAACACCGCCGCCGAAGGACATAATTTGATGGCAAAATTAATTGATAAGCCATTACTGGGGTGTTCAATTTGTAATTAATTTACTCAGAAATGCTCTGTATCCAGGAAAATTGTTGAAACGATAAAATAACAGTTATTGGGAAATCATACTGTGAAGTGTTAAATAGGAATGAAGAAGAAAAATGCCATGTAACGTGAGCGAGGGTTGTTCAGTTTCTTCACATTAATGTTATGAATATGATTAAGAAAGTATCTCTCTTTGTTATACTCGTACTATCCAATGCTTTAGCTAAACCGTCTTTTGAGAGGTCTTCAATCGCGCCATCAACCGCTATGAGGTTTAGGGGTTGAACGAATTGATCAAAAAACTATTAATTAGTAGCAAGCAGCACTTGAAATTTGATACAAAATGGTTTAGCAAACGTAATTCTATTAGGAATTCTAATTTATGAACGTACTTTATTCATATGATGTTTATATTTCAATGATTGTAAATAAAGTATTAATGTAAAATTATGTACCTACATTTGACTCGTGTCTCAGATTACGTTCCATACTTTTTCAATTTCAGAAATCGAAATATGTTATTTAGGATTTACCGTCAAATATAATATTGTCTTAACATAAAAATTAACAACATCCTTTATTTCTATGATCGCATAGTTTGATTTGTATTCCCTTTTCCACCCCATTGCTGTGGCTTTTGTTGTTTATTTATGCACTATCGCTATTCTCGTTTCAGTTGTCACTGTTATTGGTATTACTTTTGTTATTATATTTGTGTTCGCTGCGTTTGGAACCTAACGAATCTATATTTCTATCGTATTCAAAAGTACCGCGTTTTGGTCTAAAATTGAATAAAGAATACTGTTTAAGTAATTAATCAATATATATAATAAGGCGTCGCTGAGGGCTGTCCGCAAGAGCGATGTTGAGCGTCGCAGTCGCCGATTGTTTGAAAGTTGCGCTACGAAATGAACTAACATATGCCGTTCTAGCCGCAAATATGTAGTTACTGGAAGTTGCACTAACGAACACCCGATGAAGTAACGTTTTAATTGGGTTACGAACATCGCGGCCGTTATTACAATTCGATTTCAAACGAGCTTAACGATTTCAAACATTGTTATTAGACATAAAACAAATAACCTTAAAGTTCGGAAAAAACTGCAGTTGGGATGAGTATCATAACCCTCAAATTAATCAATACGGATAAGACACAAGTTATGAATAAGTTAGACTTGCCATAACTATAACGTTTTGAGACCAATGATATTTTAAGTAAGGATAGTCGGTGTCATGATGACCAGACAGCTCATAACGATTCCGAATTGCATGTACCAATTGAAAACATCAGGATATGGAATAGTAAAACATTGTACCGTAATACTGCGAGTGCATAGTCGGTTAGAACTTGCTCGGTCGGCGCGAGTCCCGCACTGCTATTGAAAGGGAGAAACTGAGTCAAGCGATTGGTCCGCTCTCAATAGCTTTTGTTGTTCAACGACACAGCGAAGGGCTTATTGTACGCTACTTTTTCAAAACGCATGCACCCCGTGGATCACTTATTAGTTTTGTAACATGTTTCATATTTATGTGTACACTGTTTGTATAATAGGAGTTAAATTTAAACATTATTGATATTGTATAATAACGATTAACCCTTAATATAAAAAATTGATTTTACTCCTAATTGTCGTTAAAAAAGCGAAGGGGCCGTCTGCTTGTAATTGCACTCAACAATGTAAGTCATATCAAAATGTTGAAAAAATAAACTATTATATTTTATATTTTTTCGAATATCTGTCGCCTGTTTTCAATTAAATCCATTCCATACATCCCACTGACAAATTCGTTACTGTTACGGATCGCCGCTGACAATTTTGTACTGTGACAGACAGTGGATGAGATATGAATATTGTGATGAGTAAAGCTGGACGCGCGCACACGATGCGTCATGCGTGTCCGTTGAATCTGTTCCATTTTTAAATGTTTTCCATTTTTAAATAGTGTTCCACTTTCGAATAAATTGACTCACAACGGAATCTCTTGTACAATTTGTATAACACATTGTTAACTACTAGAAAACGGGATATCATTTTTTATTGAGCTTGTAACTCATGTTATTTGTGCTTACGTAGTTAGGTATCTGTAAAATATTTACTAAATAATTGTGTTTGAATGTACTGAATGTTACAAACATGATTTGTTATTGACTCACACTCCTTATCTATGTATCTAACCCACGTTCCTACATCACGAGGAACTGCTTACGTCAGAATGAACTTCGGAAAAATCACAATAGTGCTTGAGTTTATTCATTATATATCAATCATTTACATTAAAACATAATTAATGCACAGTTCTATTATTTATATTTTATATTAAATTTCGTCTTTCATGTAATGAACAGAAGCTTGGTACATACAGGACATGTTTTGGCTCTCAAAATGTCAACAACGCTTTGGACTACTCAGTTGAAACTCTCGGCCATGTAGGTACTCCGAACTTCAGTTATATTGAAGTTAGCACTCAGTTTGTACGCGTAGTGGGGTTGAAATAGCTAGATCCTGTTGTTGTTAACGAGTTTCTTGCAACATAATATCCCAAAGCGTCTCAAAGCACAACTTTGCACAACAATGTTCATGATGTCCGCTACGCTCACCTTATATTATTCTTTATTACTTCTTTATAATATATAAGCAGTGATAGCCTAGTGGTTTGAAATTCAGCCTTCCACTCGGGAGGGCTGGGTTCGATCCTGGCACGCACCTC
>DWGJ01002833.1:0-14741 GCA_018246895.1 Aspitha aspitha aspitha | reverse complement strand
CTACATTGCACTAAAGCCGATGTAAACCCAGGGTGTACTTCAGACTTTGATATAATATGTACAACATTGGGTACTAACTGTATTAAAGAGACGGTTTTATGTCGATTTTAAATATAAGTTGATATTAGTTTAAAACTTAAGTCATAAATAATAAAACAACAATATATAGTTAATTAACTAATGGTAAATATTGTACAATTATAAATTCGTGTTTTAAATATTCTAAGCCGTAGAAAGCAAAATATGGAGTGATCTAATAATTTTATAACATCTTTAAATTTACCCATATTTATGCAAAAAAATGTCTTAGTCTTTCTTCAAAATCATGCACTGGCTCGCCCAACACGTGTACACAAAGCTGGGTGTCGGTTTTTAAAATCGGATATCTCCAGCGGGCGCTTTCACGGGCGATACACACGCGCGCCAACAATACAGTAATCACATACCCACGGAGCGCAGAATGGGTATCAATTTGGGCGTAAAGCAAACGGGCTCGCGGCGGTTTTCACGTATTTACCCAACTATCCAGCGGGCCGTCTTTCGCCGACTCGTTTCCTTCCTTCTCGCCCGCTTATTCCGTTCGCCGTGCGGTACAAGGCACGGCGATTAGTGGAAAGATACGTGGAAAAATTGTAATGTTGTTCCAACTAAACAGCAATTTTAACCCTTTTTCGCCCCGCTTAGGTATATCACTCCTTAATTTCTGTATTTTTTTTTCGGTTTGTCTCATTATGTTCTGTTATATGTTATCGTTAATAGTTATTTTATTATTCTGTTTTATTCCACATTGTGTCTTTCTCTAGTTTTTGGCGAAATAAATATGTTTTTCCTTCCTTTCTTTCTTTCAATAAGTAGGAAAGTAAATTACGTAACCTGTTGTAATAAAAATGTTGTAACCATCAAAAGGACATTTTTTTAAATGGTGTAATCAAATCTTTAGCCCCGATCTCGCTGGACGTAATGCAACGATGCGTACTATGCATTAACACACTTGCCTATGAAATATATATTAAATCTTGTTTTGAAAAGTGCCAGCTCGTACTCGTACAGATGCAAGCAAACCATTCCATTCCTTGCCAGTTCTAATTAGTAATGACGAAGAAAAACGCTTTGCATTATTAAAAAGTACTAGACAAGCTGCGCTCACAAAGGGATAAGATTTAAAAATTTATAATGTATACTTAAAAAATGACATTTTTAAAGACATAAAAGCTAAAAATTTAATGAAGTGTACAAAATTTCAGAACTGTTGCCGTTCTTCCCCGTTCCGAGCTGAATGCAAAGACTGAACGAAATGAATGGAGATAGTTGACTGAGTCTTCTCCATCTGTGCAATTAAAATAAAACAGTTCTACAAGTCTAGACCCGCTCTGAAATGTAACTGCGCCATAAACTTTTTAACATAAGCGTTGGTTGTTTAATGAGAAAATTTTATTCGAATTGATAGAATCGTAAATTGGATTCATCTGCATAAAATACTTCGGCGCACGCTGCGGCGAAGTTGAGGGGATAAAAGTTTTAGTATTACTAGACTACGAAAGCGACTAGTATTACTAGACTACAAGCGAAAATGGAATAGCTATGTATAATTATAGCTAATTCTATATGTGTGTGAGTGTAAAATTATTTTTCTTTTTAGATCAAGCTATTTTGATTAATGGGGTAAAATAATCTCGAGACAAAATAGGTAAGAGGGTATTAATCTTTTTGAAGATAATAGATTGTAACAGCTTTAGGATTCTAAGCGGTCTTCTTATAATTAGATCAAGTAACTATATAACACATAATTGACCTTTACACTTTTAAATTTGAGTTTTCAATACAGTTTTTATGTACTATTTAATTCATTTATATACACACATAAGGACAATGAAACGTGTACATTGAAAACTTTTACAAGCACCACTTATAAGTTACAGATTTGTTTCAGTAGACCCGCTGAAACGTGATTCCTAAAACAACTTCTTTATAACAATCAAGCGCACGAACTACCCCACACTCGGCCCGCTACCGCTAATGTCTTAAACGCCGTCCTTGCTCCAAGTCCCGAAATAACGCGATTAAGCGAATGAAAGGGCCGAAACGAACAAAAGCAAATGTGATTACCGCGTTGTCGACTACAAGAAATAAGTAATATTTCTTGCGCCCAATCGCTGCCAGCCCCTTGCCTCTCTTTCCTTCATCTTTTTTTTATAGCTGTCTCCCTCTTTACAATCATTGCCCGGTTCACGGACCCGTGATATTACACGTGTAACAAAACGACGTTGAAGCCGCGGACAGAGGTAAGAAAAACTCGAGACAGATCTTATTAATTGTGACATGTAGTGCACCCAGACAAGTTCGGATATGGCTTATAGGAGACATGGCGTATTATCTGAAAAATTTAATGCGAATATAATGCTTGTACTGGAAGCCTTTAAAAAATGCAAAGAACATAAAAATCTACGTTAAACTTACCGACTCAACTTATGACAGTATAATATTATAATAATTGATTACAAAAGATTTGTTACCAAGTTCTATTTGATTAGTATTTAAACTTGATGTACACAATAAAAATCTACCGCACACTAAAAACTAAAATGTGTATATAAAAATTACTCATTCGATTTTGTACTCAGTTTATTTAGTTACAATCAAATTCAATTAGAGTTTGCTTTCAAGAAAACTTTTGTAAGTCGCATTAAGTAGCAGAGAAAATAGCAAATTTTCTTTTAAAACAAACCTCATTTTGTTTTGATTATGTGACGGGAGCTATGATTTAAAGAATTGTGAAAGAACTCAGTGTCCGTTCAGATCTTATTTCTTTTATTAGCGAAGCCTTAATCTAAATATTTATCTGTAAGTTTTTTGTAAAGAACTTCGCGTTTTTCATTCGTCGGTGGGCTTTTACTTTACCCTCGTAGCTAGTGTGGTATATGTATTCCTATATGAGAGGTTACAGGCCAAAAATTTTAATCTTAGTTGCCCGAGCAAAAGACTGAAGTTTAAGTCACTAGGTTGAATCTACTACTAGTTTAAATATCTCTATGGTAACCTATACAAAAAATATAAATCTAGTTACACTTCGATTGTCCAGACATAGCAACTTATAGTTTTCAATTTACCAGGCGAAGCAACTTATACTTTTCTATTGTCTAAACCAAGCAACTTACACTTTCCAATTGTCCAGACCAAGCAACTTACACTTTCCAATTGTCCAGACCAAGCAACTTACACTTTTCAATTGTTCTATTACATCAGACGACACCCGATACACTCGAACACCACAGAACAGAAAACAAAACGAGGGGAAGTCGCAAAGTGATCAGTGGCAAGTCGACGAGTGGCGCTTGTCACAAGTGGGGGCAATCCGTCCGAGATTAAATATAAACTTTGTACATTTCGCGCAAACGCAATAGCTGAATCGACTTCGGAGATGGCGTGTGCTTTTTATAAAAAAACAATGAATCGCTCCTTTGGGATGTTTGTTGCAGTTATTTCGTCACTTTTGTCTTTTAAGTTTCGGTGACTTGATCGAACGAAAACTTTTGCCGTAAAGTAAACAGTAACCTATCACTTATCTGAAACACGGTTGACTATAACGTAACTCGTATTGCGGCTGTTATGACAGAAGTCACTACAAAACATACTATATTCGTTAATATATTTGCATTATTGCTTTCTTAAGTGCCAGTGTCTAGAGCAAGATAAAAAAATTGCTATATATAAATAACAAGCAGGTAACCCTCGACCAAAACCGACACCTCGAAAGCAAAAACGCATTGTTACAAAGTCATCAACAGCAAGTGCGGCAACTCGATGAAGCAATTCCTAATGAAGGAATCCCGTCAAAGCAATGTAAACACATATTTAGAAATGTGTATATATGTAATTTATTAGCTATCTTGCTAGCATCACAGGCTGTACCTAATTTGGGATCAGATGGTCGTGTGTAAAGTTGCCCCAAGATATCATTATTATGTCATTATTGGTCCTTTCCAGGTAGTATGTTTATGGAATGTGACTATTAGACCCTAGTCGGCTTACATATTCCATTATCCTTACTACACCTGCACTACTCATTGTACTCCCCTGCTGCCATGCTCGATCTTATCGTGTCTATTTCCAACCCCGTTAAATATAAAGGTCGTTGCTAAGAAATTCTTGTATAAAAATATCTAGTCTTCTTCTTCAGCGTTGTACTTAAAGTAATTAGTGCAACGGTTGGTTAAGCTTTTCGCTCTTAGAATAAAGTGTGTTCTATAATTCGATAATTCTTGTTCGACCCTTTTTATGGTCTCCTCTCATAGTGTGAGGGATTTAGGCCGTAGTCTACCATGCAGGGCCAAGTTCGGATTGGTAGACTTCACACACCTCAGAAAATATTATATACTTGTATGTATCTCTAACGTGTGCAGGTTTCCTCACGACGTTTTCCTTCACCGTTATAGCAAGTGATATTTAAATGTTAGTTGTAAAACGCACGTAATAAATCAGAGGTGCGTGCCAGGTTCGAACCCAGACCTCCCGAGTGGAAAGCTGAATTTCAAACCACTAGGCTATCACTGCTTTAGATACATAAGTAGGTACATGTATTCGAGGTCTTGTACTTCCCATTTAAGATCTAGTAACGTGGAACAGCAGTTCATCCAGTTTTAACAACAATTTCATACTAAAATTTAAAATATTATGAAATAAATGACAGTCGGAATATTTGATTGTCTAGGAATATGCAAATATATTTTGAATATCTATACTTAATTAATAATAGTTAAAATTATTCCACGCCATCTAAAATATGGTCATAAGTAATTGAATCAGTACTCGCTGAGATATCTTTCAATAAAGAAAAGCAAAAGCGCTTTCATAAATTTTTGAGATAAATTGTCTAATTAATCATGATAAGCATGATAATCATCATAAGCTTCTTGTTTTAAATAATTTGGACTACTTATCTTTTCTTTAAAAATGTCAAGCATAGTCGTAGATCAGATACTTGCTGATAGGGGAGTAAAGAGTCAGGTGTGAAAGGCTCGATGTATTGAGCATATGGTGCTTTTTGCCTAGGTCGTTAGGGTCGTGCCGTGGTAGTGTAATAATGTAAAGCGTAATCCTTATATTCTAATGTACCAATATTTTAATAAAATATCCATTGTATAAGATCTATGATCATGAATTATATTTTCAGTAATGTGTACTTACTAGTCGATCATATAGATATTTAACTACAGAATAAAATTTGTACACATTGTTATTAATTCAGGTTTTGATTACTGACCATAAATTGACTCCATTTTGAACGGTAATATCTATAGAACAATCATTATTAAAAATTAGGTCACCTAGGTACCCCTATTGGTTTTAAAGATATATATTTATAATTATAATGATAATTACCTAGCCCATTATTAATAAATTAAGAGATTATTTCATTTTTACGTCATTTCCATCTACGAAACCATGTACCAAAAGTAGATAAGCAAAAACAAAAGAATTGCTTATACATATTTACTATGTTATTCATAACGGGATGGAATATATGTACCAAGATATTATGAATAACATTTCGTGTCTAGTTTACGTCGTTTATTTATGTGAGTTATTGTATATAGGTATACCTGTGTGTATTTATAAAATAGTTAAGTTCGTAGTAAATTATGTTAAATCTAAGCTTTGGGCTATTCAGTATTCAGTTGTTCTACGAAGATAATCAATCACAGTAAATCCAAAAGCTAAAAGCAGTATATCTACCCTGAGTAAAGTAGATAAACAGAAGAGGCTTAATTTCATTGACTTGGTTAAATAAGGTTTAGCGAGATTTCCACAAAATTTAAGTACGTTCTAACCTTCATACATCTGTATTAAATTATTCATTTAATTCATACGCCTTGCGTTCCTTGTGTAAATTTGTCAACGGCCAAATAAAACTTTAAGAATATTCCATGAAATAAAGTTAAATTTGACTTACCAACTTTGTAAATAGAATCGCTGGAACTCATGAAAATTATTCCAGTTCGACTACGTCGACATGCAAGATGGGTTATTTTTCATATCGAACAAAAACATGAAGGCGCATCACTTTGTAAATATGATGAATTGTCGCGGCGTAGCGGCGGTATCGGAAACGTGCGACGTTGCCGGCGACCGGGCGCACACTGCTGCCCGCGATATCATTTAAATGCTCAACCACAAACTAACATTACATGTTATCGCTACCAGCCCCAATTCATTTGCTCTTTGAAAAATTTAATCAAACACTTTGAATTTCCACTCTAGCACATAAAAAGCACCGCTAGTTGTTGCGGCGTGAACAAGCAGCGCCTTCATTAACAAAACAGAAATGAATGAATGGTGAAAGATTATACGAAATGTTTACAGCCATGGTGCGAGTACAGATCTGTAAAATTAGGTAAACTTGAGCACCTTTGAATAGGTGACGTCTAGCGGGAAATGTTCACGACCATTTCGCCTTAATTGCTTAGCAGAACCTTACAGAGTAGCTTAGAGATTTCCCACAGATGCATTGACACATTTCCTACATTTTTGAAATGCATGATAAAAGGAGCACCAGGTCCCCCAGGTTGACGCGCGTATACTAACGCATTGCAGCAATGTTTATATTACGCGATAACTTCTGCGTTAAATCTAGAATTATATATTCTAGACATGGGCACGTACAGCGGACAAGATGATTTACGAAATTATGCTAAGCACGGTAAAGTTTTTATGGATATGCATTAAATTACTTTATTATTTATTTTATTTCATTGCAACATTTAATTAACTAATTCATCTTCATGACTTTGTCTGCTTAATGTTGTAATAAACTGTAACTGTCTCGCTGTATTCATACACCTGAAGTGATTTGTAGAGTTTAGTTTAGATCCAAGGTTATTAATGCCGACCGATCTACGAATAGATATAGCCTGTGAGAAGAATATGTGAAAATAATATAATATGGGAAAATATGTGCGGAGAGCATAAACGTGCTATTACACGTATGTAATATTATAATGCAATTTGAGATCAGATATACATACATAGATACGAGTACTTACGGAATAGGCTGACAGTGTGTGGAAAATGATAACAACATCCAACTTATACAATCTAGATTATTTTACACATTAAATATGTTTTATGCACCCTACTTTATATGTACCCTTTGTATTCTGACACTTTTAAGACGAAGCGAACTAGATTTATTAAGCACAGAAAGAAAGCAATGAAATCAGCAAAAAAATCAAGAATTAATACCTTTACCTAGGCTGTAATATGAAAAGACGGTTTAAATTTGCAATGATCAGAAAGTGGGAATGAGAAGCATTTTTTAAAACATTACGCTTCCTACCAAAGCAATTTTGTCGTGCATAAGCCAGGCGGCGAACTCAGGTAGACGTGTGTTTTTCACATTGTTACAGTAAGCGACCTCCAAAACTAGGTCGAATATAAAACAATACAAACAAAATATTTAACAATGCTAAGCTCGAATCCCGAGATATATTTGTTTTGTTCCATAACAACTGTAAGAAAAAGCCAACAAAAAAAGTTGTGTAAAAACAAACCTTACAGCAAATCACGATACAGCATAAAGTACGAGTTCAACGGAATATTTTTGGATGAAATTTTATTATATATTTTTCATTCTAATTGGTTAAAATTTCCCCGTGTTATTTCAAAAAGATATCTTTTACAGTGAACGCTTAGACTTATAAATATTTAATAACAGTCCTAGTGACAGTAAAACTTAAGAAACAGTGACCTTTTAGCGGTGTTTTTCCCGTAATTTTATCCCGTTAATGAGCTCAACATTTCTCTATGCATAATTCTCCATCGAACTTGCTTACACGTTCTTAACGCTTGACGGAGTCTGTTTAGTTTGGTATTAGAGTATATGACGTAGGTACCATATTAGCGGAGCTCCAAATAATGGTTTACATCATAATGCATAAATCACGCGAGTCCCCGTAGGAAAAAAGTTATTAAGTTCCTTATTCAGTTATTGGAACATTTTGTTAGCAAAGTTGTGTAGATAATCGGATATACTGAAGTTATACTTGTCATACGTTTATTTTACATAGAAAATTAACGCTTGAAAACGTTACCAACGTACATGCCCATTTCGTATTTTCATAAAATGAAAAAGCGAAGTTCATTCTTCTGAACATACGGAATTTTCAGTTTGTAGAATCTTTACACTTTACAGTGGAAGGGTAACTGAATAGTTATTTATACATATATACATATCTTTGGATAAATAAAATGATAACTGAATAGAGCCCGTACCGGAGCTCTAATGTGGGCGTAATATCCGGTCGTGAGGAGAGATACACAATCCAATATCAACGTTATTTTAGTATCTTTGGATTAATATTTCAGTCTATTGCTCTAATAAAAATGGATATGTAACGATTGCTTACTGTAGTAAATTTATGTGTCCATTTAATTTTAAATATTGTTTGTAAATAATTACAGTCCGGTAAAAATTGTTTTAATACTGCAAAGGGAAAAAATCTCACTAATAAAACTGTTTTAGCAAAACGATCATTTAGTGTTAGAAAAAGATGTGAGCATTGCTAGAGTAGACCTAAACATTGGCTTGCCCTTTGCCAAAACCTCGTAAGCGAATGTAACTTTTAAAGTAATGAGTGGAAGCTAAACGTATTTCCAAATTAAGCACAAATTTGTGGCTCGCGATTCTTAAGTAATGATATGACAAGTGACTACTTAAGATTTAATTAAATCTTAACATTTAACCAACTCAAATTAACTGATGGTAATATATAAATCGGTAATACAAAGCAATGCAAGCAGAACATAAAAGCGTGAATAACAATAATGATTTCGTAAAGTGATAATGATTATTAAGCAAGAATGAGGAAGAGACTAATTGTTTAGTTGATTGCTGCAATAAACAGGCAGGCAGTCCATCTGATGTTCACTATCACTCATTGAAATAGCTATCCATTTTCAATGTCAGAGTTTGTGAATACAGCACAAGTTAAACTGAGAAAATGAAGTTTAAATTATAACCTACCGACAGCTGTAAGCATATCCACCACCTATCAAAATATAATGAAAAAAAATATAACGTTTGCTTCACCATTAGCCTACATTGTCGCAAACACAAAACAAAATATTCTAAACAAAATTTCTTAAGCAGTATAAAAGCTTTCCCGGGTACCGTCTCCCAGGAGTATGTTTTGGACACATATTAGCGAATGTCGCCGTGTAGGTACCTATTATCTATTTCTAAGGTCGGTACGTCGGTAATAAAGCAAATAATGCGTGGACATTTATTATTGGTAGTAGACATTTTTGTACACAAATTATAGTAAAAGGCCTAGTCTTCATGAAACTCTTCTTGTATTCATAATTTTCTTTTGATTCTGTGTACTCTATTCTTCAAGGTACGGCCAGAAACTTATATCATATATAATTACTTAGTAATACACGGTAAATATAGATAAGTAGCTTTTTATCTCAAATACCGTATACCAACTTCAAAGTATATCACAGCAGTTTCAGTTCTTCCGTTACTGAAATTCTTCTAATTTTATTTATAAATTAGGGTATAATAGCTATATATACCTTATAATACTGATCCACTACTAGAAAACTGAAATTTTGAAGATAGGTTTCTTATATAGCATAAATAAAAGTATACTATATATATATATATATATTATACTCAGAAATAAAAGTGGTAGAAAAATTACCTACCATATGAAATTTTCTGGGCTCGGAAGTAAGATACAGTAATTTTCGAATTTGAAAAAATAACATCTTTATTGGTACTTGGCATTTCCTCTTTTTGTATTCAACGTACTAATTTTATATTTAAATGTCACGCTCCAAATTGTAATACAGTGCATTCTTTGTCTCAGGTTTAAGATTTCGTTTATTGCGTTATTTAATATTATCAACAGTCTTAATAGGCAGCTATTAATGATACAATTCCAATGACTTTTTAGCATGCCGTATCACCACCCTATGGGGGAGCGTAACTTTCGGTCCCCAATTTACAAATTCATGAACCGAAGTTGGGCGCCAAAGAGACTTTTGATGAAATACAAGACAAATGAGGCTGCGCTTCGATGAAGTTTTTAATTGCCGCTGCAGCTCATGGACCTTTAAAATCAATCGTTAATAACACAAGATTATTTTATAAATAAAAGCTATCTGATTCATTTCGAAGGTGAGCTACGAGTACAGTTTCGATTCTATGTGAACTGGCGGTTGAGTAGTGTGCTTTAGATATTCGAAAGTTTTTGTAAGTCAGGTATTCGCAATATTTATATCGCATTGATAGTTCCAAGGATTGTCATTCTGCCGCCCTCTACCGTTTAAGGGCACATTCAAAAATGTATGATGTAAACCTTTTATTGACCCACTGGCTCGTGTTTGAATTTGAACCGCCTTGATATACATAATTCATAGGAAAGTTTAGTTTAATCCGAAACCTAATTTGAATTATTTCTATGATTATACCATGACGCCAGGTTCTAACGAGGACGGCAGAAAGCACCGAGTGCCAAATATCTCTACCCATCCCTAGAAATCTGATGATCTTCATAAAGAGAAAAGAGTTAAGTTTTTAAAGAGTTATCGTAATAAAAATATTTGTTTACTTTGGAAACGACGTATAATTTCATTAAATTAGTATGTAAATATTGTGACGCAAGTACAGCTTAGTCGACGCTGTAATATCACAAAAACGTGTAATATGCAGATTGCCTTGAACCAATACAGATACAAAAAACTGCAGTCGCTATAGACACAGCTCTTATGAATATATTACTGCGTAAATTTACTGTATATTAATTTGGCTATGTAAATACAATATTTATCGCCCGTGAGTATTTATTATGAATACCTAAAATATATCTATACATAAAGAAGATAACAGTAGAATATCGATTTATATTATCAACAGGTATCTCACTAACCCGTGCTTGAAGGGATGTGTCCCTGTAACTCGAGACCAGAATACGGCTACGGTATTTTCTGACTGAAAATATGTCTGTAAAATTTGTGGACACAAAATATATAAAATGTGTCTTAAAAATTGAATCGTCAGGGATCGTTAAATGCAAAAATATTCAGGGTTGCATTCTTGTTTTTGCAAACACAACCATACGATCGATGGTTATCGTCACGGACTCCATCACAATCGTAGGGGCTTTTAATAAAATTGCCACACCGACTTGACCTACTTGTACTCGCCTATTCCACAATTTAATAGGGAAAGCCTTCGCAGCCGGTGCTGAATGGCCGGAAACCCCGATCCCAAATATTGAACATAACAACCATCGCAACTAGACCAAGCATTATCAGAGAGGTTATAAAATGCACTTACAACTGTAAGATGACAGCAAATCCAGAGGAATCTAGAATTAGTCGTCGACCTTAAAACAGGTATATGCGGACCTTTTTAAGTTCCCGAGTAGACATTATCGAATAGAATTTACATCTTTCTGATATGATAGATGCGTTCAGGGCAGTTAACTGTAGGTACATATTTTTTGCCACCTTAAAATACATAATATTATGTCATCGTAGAAATTCGAACTGATTTTGTGCAGCTGTTACACCAACAGTAAACAATTTGGTTAAATCAGAGTTATTTTAACCTTGAACAATTAATGATTATTGTTTTCATGTAGTTTATCTTTAAAAACAAAACATCATTTAGTAAATTTTCTGGTCACGTAATAAATTTAAGCAATGATAAAATTATCTGAATAACTTTTAAAAGTACGTGTATTAATATTTTATTGGTCAAGTACTCGCAAAAAACCCATTTCAGTATACAAAGTATCTTTGCATTGAATGAATACGAGTACGTGAGGAACAGTGGTGATTAAGCATCACATGACGAAGTTCCCACAACCATATTGTTTCTTATAACGAGTTCATTTCGAGTTTCGCTAGCTTTTCTTCTCTTAGGAATAAACTTGGAATAGTAATGAATTACAACCGTGCCTCGCTTATTAAATATTTAAATCTTATTTGAAACATTACAAAATGCTGCTTTCTGTCTACCCCGTTAGAGACCTTTCGTGACGATATGTATGTATGTACAACATGAAAGACGTTTTTATCAGTCTGTACATACACATGTACATTACATATAAATAAGATTGCAGTCGCTGCCAGTGATTTGAAAAATAATGCCTTGTTCTAAGTCCGAGGTTATTATTATCGGTATTTTTTGATCGTTTATCTGTTTCTATTAATGTTACTCGCGTTACCCGTATAAGTTCCTTGAAAACCGAAATCTGTAAAATTCTGCTAGGACAAAATAGGTCGATTACTATTTAAAAAGTGACATTTCATCTTACTCGTCATATCTACAAGCCCAGAGGATTGAAAAAAATATAAAATATAAATTGGAAGCGCTGACACGTCAACGCTTTTACGCTCAGCCTTGTAAGGCGAATGTACTTTTTCGATATTCCATATTTAATCTGAATTACAATGTTTGAACGTTCAGCAGAATCGGTAATTCAGTTATTTTTACTCAATAACTGCTACGAATCTATGGTAGAAATAACATGCTCATGCTTTGTATGGCGTTCTCCGTACACGTGGACTACGGAGGAGCAGTCTTTCCTAATATAATACATTATATTATTGGGGTTATTGCGGCACTGAGGTTTTCAAAGTTTTTTTTTAATCATTGTATTCCGTGCAAGATTGTCAAGAGGATACTATTCTCAGTTTTCGGAACGCAGGATAATATACGCAAGATAAACATATCATAACTAACTTAGCTAAAGACCTAAGAATGTAGGTTATGTGAAAATGAAATTGTTCATAAAATTATTGGAGAAACCAAATCAAAATGTACTAACCTGAAATGCCTTATAATGTATTGCATACATGTTAACAATAGTAAGTGGGCAATTCCTGGTGGTGATTATAACTGTTATTTATTAGTAACAATTGGAAACAGTATTAAATTAAATAGCAATAATTAACACATAAGTACCTAGTTCCATCCAATACACATGATCGGCGCTATAGAAATTATTGGACTGTGTCTTTAGTAGGTACCTACATAATATGTACTATCAACACATAACAGATAGTTGTACAAATTACTTCACCCGGAGGAACTCAAAAAAATAGTAGTGAAGTGAATAACAATGAAAGGAAAACGATTGATGGTGATGATATGTAAATGTACGAATACTTTTTTCTTGTACCTACTGAAATAGTGTAAACAAATGTATGAAACACATTCCACTTACACACATATGTATATTGATAGAATATAACAATTTCTGAGAAGAATACGTACATGAATATTATCATCCTGTTCACTAGGTAAATCCACTCTAGTTTGGGAGACTTTTAGATCGATTTACTGAAGCACTTAAACATTCAGAAAATTTTTTTAAGTTCTAGACACCAGGATCTGATTACGGAAGCGCTCCTACTTGATTGTTGCTGATAAACAAGTGTTGACATTGTTGGATTACGGTTTAAATATGGATAGAACAGTTATGCATGTGTTGGTCTAACTTGGATACCAAAATAGCTACATATCTATCATTGATCACACGTAACACGTCTGTCTCTTGTGCATTACATAGAGATAGCTCTGCATGACTATTCAGGGTTCGTATAATTCCACGGTATTTAAAAGACTTTCTAGTTTCTCGAATTCGGTTTAACATATTTTATGCATATATGGCTATGGTATGTATACAGCTTATACATATACACACATACAACATACATATATCCAAAGTGACAAGAGGCGAATAAGCCCCACAAGGGTTCGTCTCCATAAGGGATGTGCGGGGATGCGTAGCGAGGAATGTGTTTGTTAAGAACCAAAGAATTTGTTAAGAACCAAAGCTTAAGCTTATTATTTGCGAATAACCAGCTTAGTGTGTAGAAATAATTACGTATCTGGTTTATATAGACCAACACATCCTAGTTATCAACATTTTAAATGAAATGGAAGTAATTTATCCAAATTTGTATAACGGGAAAATATCTATAGGTAGGTATTTCTTTTTTATCACGCCTTGTAACGAACGGCTTAGTGTCATATATAAAAATGAGAAACAAACAGCTACTTCGTTTATTTTGTATTCACCACACAGGCTGGCAGACGAAAGGCGCTAACTGATTTTATCGTTCTACTTGCTGCTCGTTTTTTTTGATGTCGATTCTTATCGACTGTGTACGTGTAAACTACAGGAACAGTGTTTCGTCCGTTTATACAATAAACCACGTAATAATAAATAAATCATTGAGGTTGGTTCAAAAACGTGTCTAATTTAGGTAATTTAAATATTTGTGCACTGGTACCTGGCCCGTATAATGTCGAAACCGGACTTGGGGGTCCACCGGCATGGTAACCGTAATGTCGAAGGGGTAACCACTTTCAATTAATCTTCACTTTTACTGTCTAAAAGTGATGTTATTTGCAGCTTATTTTAGTTACGGTTACGGTTATTTAGCAGTTGTTACGCGGCCTTGAATCACTCCTCATCCCATATTCTATCTTGTACTATGTATGTATTAGGGTTGTTGAGGAAGTGATTATGAGGAAGATGAGGAGGAAGAGGAATTGTCGCCCGCAAATTTAGAGGATGCGGATGAGGAAGAGGATATTTTTGAGGAAGCGGAAGCGGAAGAGGAAGCGGAAGAGGAAGAGGATGTTAGGAAATTATAAATACTAGCGGACCCAACCCAAAAGCCGCTGTCCTGTCTGTACATAACTAGGTACATACATACAC
>DWGJ01002832.1:0-14744 GCA_018246895.1 Aspitha aspitha aspitha | reverse complement strand
TACAAATCCAAACGAAAGAGTTTTCATATCAATGAGAACAATTTAAAACTATTTGACTTGGCCTTTTTCATAACAATATGCAATTTTAATAACATTCACAGTATTTAAATATCATAACTGACCAAATATTGACTTAAGATGAAAATATAAATTTAGTAAGCTAACACATGTACGAGTAATGAGACAACGTCAGGCGCAATCAGCACTTGGATGAGTAGCAAGTGCCAAATTTCCAGGAACATTTCCGTGCTTTGTAGAGTACCTACCTGCATAAGGTAGTTAGTCGGTCCTTATTGTTATTTATTTATATACAAAATCCACAGCTCTTAAACTAATACAAATATGTATTTCTTGTTAATAACACTTAAAGCCATTAATGGATTTACATTTTTTAGTTAAACTTATCACAATTAACATCGCTAAATTTTAACTAAACGTCGCTAAGAGTGTGTGTGTGTGCGGATGAGTGTGTTAGATTTACAGGGTAAAAAGTTGATGAAATATGTATGTTATTGAAGGTAATGGCTGCAATTATAGGTGAAAATAAATTTATATATGTTTCTGTTGGTTTAAATTGTTTAATTATCTTATATTTTATTATTAATAATAATTGCTATATGAATAGTGTCTAAAAAGGTTTCATGTTATATTGTTCTTTTTTCTAAATCAGTTTTCGAAAACTATCGTTCTAATGTTTTACATACGTTTTTGTATAAACACGTGACATACTTTTAAACTCCTTATTTTAATAAATAATGTTCTTTAATACGAATAGTATGTCATAATTTATGTTTTTAATTTATGTTATGAAATGGCAATCTTTTGTTTAGCAAAGTAAAGTTTTACTTTAATTATAAGTTTAATGGGATATAAACAATAGCGGCGAAGGGCTTAGCCCATTGGTTGAGTGACATTCTTTTTCGGCGGGCTTTGGTGCTGAGGCGGATTGTGGTGAGTTACCAATGAGGGATTGAGAAAAAGATTTTCACAAGACCAAAGTTAAGTATACGTTTAGTTTAATATGATAACAATAATTGTAATGCTACTGTATTTCCTAAATATGATTAATTCTGTTGAATAGTAGTAATGTCTTGTACATTTTTAAAAGATGTGCTGAGGAGTTTCTTTTGCAGTTTCTTCTCCTCTATTTAACAGCACCTTTGTGAAACTGTGGTAGAATCAATGATTAATTAATTAAATAAAGGAATGTTGATTTCATCTTATTGACTTGTAATTTCAAACCCACTAGAATTTGTAGTTTACGCCTTACTGTTTTCAACTCTATTCATGATCTAATTTATATAAATGTTTTGTTAATTGCTTCGATTTGAATATAGTAATGAAATAACTTGTTAAGACATACAATCCATCACTTCCTTTAAGTTTTGAAAATAATCACAGATATATTAGAGAAAAATCCATTACATGCTTGAATAATATTCATGTTGTTCAACATTAGTCCAGCGCATTTTGGTGTAATAATAAATTTTCAAAATGTAAAACAGTATACATTGCGTTATAATAACTTTACCAGGAAAAAATCATAAAAACTGTTTTTTTTGAGAACGTGATCGTTATACAAACATGAAGATATATACATATGTGAGGGTTTGTCGAATGACTCTGCTCCTCTATGGCACATACATACACATATAATTAATTTCACAGTGGTCAAATCATTGTATAGAGTTTAAGTTGATGTAAAGGGTAGATAAAAGTAAATTATTAGCTTATTTTTTAATTTTGCAATTATAATAAAGTCTTGTAACTTAGTTCACATAAATATATTCAGCGTAAATATAGGGTTCCTAGATGCCAATGTATCAAAAGGGCAGAGGTCAAATCCAGCTATATTGAACGAGGTCTCGATTCTAAATAAATAGGACACCATTATAGTAACGATGAATATTTTTCCTACTCCTTTCTCTTGTCTTCCTTTCCTAAGGTGTTCAAAAATTTAATATTCTCATAGCACAAAGTTACTCGTCGATAACGCTTCTATAAATATATCGCAACAAAATTTATACCATCATTCTATTTCAGATGTCGAATTGCATAATGTGGAGGCTGGCGGCGTTGGTGGTTGTGACGTCAGGGGGCACGGCGCGGGCGCGGTCGCTGCGGCCCATTCATGGGGCCGCCACGCACACACCCGCAAAGCCTCGCATCCCTGAGGCCACATGATTGTGATTTTCGTAATGACGTCACTGGCAGCCGACCAATCGCAGCGCGGATCCATTCAAGCCTAACTCCTGAAGCAAGATTCGCGGGATGTAGGCATCAGTCGTCGAGCGATCGTAGAGCTGGCGGGTTCGCGCTAGAGCCTTCGGCGCTTACGTGACGAAATGAATAACTTTACCTCTTTAAGATGAAAATTGGTTTCTTTCAGCTGAGGTATCGCATACCTGACTAGAAAGGTAAAGTACAATGGCCTTACGGGTCAGCTGTTTTATAAAAGGGTAAGTGTTAGAAGTAATAATCGTTTTAAATTTCATATCAAGAGAAAGTTACGGGGGCTGAAAAGTTATGAGAGTATTAGTAAAAAGCACGTGTAATCTACGAGATCCCGCTACGTCGCTACACCGCCTACGCGCCGTCTGCTTCGTAGCATCACAGACCCGCCCACCCCGGCTCCCGTCTCACAACTACCTTACATATTCTTTTACTTTTATATCAATATCTTGCATTTACCAACAGGTTTCTTTTAGTAGAGTTCGACATGACGGCTTTTAAATGTTAATAATAATGTTAACGTTTATGTATCGCAGTCTTGCTAACGATTTCCCTAATTACAGATATACATATGTACACTCGATGTTAAAGCGTAGTTTGGATTGTTCAATATTTTTAATTGAAGTTTAACTTCGATAAGAGTCTCGAACAAGGTGTTCAGTGTCTTCTTTAATATTAATATTATTCCTTTCTGAATGCAGAATAAATTCAGCAATAATTTCAATTACAGTTAAATTAAAATTAATAAATCGTAAAAGTTGCTTTTTTTAATATCAACATAAGTAATATTTACATAGCGATTCCCGAACGAATGTTTTTCTGGGTACATATTGGAAGAATTCTCGTGTTTAATACAGGGAAACTATTTTTAATTAAATTTTTACGTAAAAAGGATCAAAAAACAAGTTTCCATGGAAATCTGTACCGACGAAATTATATTCTCCAATAACTGTTTTTTTAATGTTGGTTAACTTTCGTTTCCATTATCAGCACATTACGTTGACATTCTCGCTTAGAATGCCCTTTCAGCTAATAAGCTACTTCTCCATTTAACGAATTATATAATGTAAGTCTATCCTTAATTACGCTCATTAGCGGTTGCATACGATGCGTTCTAAACTTTTACCTCTTCTATTGAAACATCTACAATTGTATCTGAACCATTGCACTTAACCAAT
The DNA here is from genome assembly GCA_018246895.1 of Aspitha aspitha aspitha. NCBI lineage: Eukaryota > Metazoa > Arthropoda > Insecta > Lepidoptera > Hesperiidae > Aspitha > Aspitha aspitha. The sequence continues at coordinate 11,334 of DWGJ01002832.1, read as the reverse complement.
TTTGTTAAAATGTTTTAAGAATTAAAATAAGTCTCGTTGAAAGACTAGTTCCTTAAATTTTTATTTCATAAGAGGGGATTAAGGGGTGAAAGATGGTAAGTTATTTAAGTTTTGGCGTGAAGGTGTGGCAATAACCACTATTTTATATTTATTTAATTAGTATTTTATATTGTTCTAAGTACATATTAGACATATTTCATGTAATCTATGAACTAACATTTTCTGAAAATGTGCGCATAATAAAAAAAAATTAAATTTTTAGATAGTACCTAATTTAATAAAATACCTTTATAACAATTTTGTGAGAACATATGTTTTAAGAATTATGAGCAATCCACTGATTATGATATTATTTGAGTGTTATCGTTGTCGCCGTTATAACTGAAGTATTTACAGAACCCTTTGTTTGGATAATGAACTTGTAATAATTTAGCGTGTACTCATAGTTCATGTTCATATTGTACGAGTACGTGACTAATGTGTAAATTTAGTTCGACTACCTGATAGATTTTATCAAAATCTCTGTGTATAAATTACAAAAATTATTAAGGGGAACTTCAACGCTCGGTTTCTTTGTTATTAAAAAATTAACTTGCGTCTTATATCATTGTTTCTAATTTAATCTAGCTTTATGTTAATAAACGATTTTGTCCAAAAACTAAAAACTATCTCAGACACGTGCTTTTCTATTTCTGCAAAATTTCGAAACATAATCCATAAGACGACAAAGAAACAATATCCATAAAATCGTCGGAGCTATTCTCGTACCAGGGGGTAGGAGAGGGGTAGTGGGAAGGGAAGGTTTGGTTTGACGTCAGAGCTATCCCGTGACGTCATAGCTCTGTGCCACACCCTCTCTTGACGTCATCCGATTATTATAACTCCGGTTAACGAAGACAAGTTGTCTTACTTTAGGATAAATAGCATTTTATCTCGGATTTAAAGATATATATAGGTATATATTGGAAAAACATATTAAACTGTGAAAAGTTTGCGTAGCTGGAAATCAGGTAGGAAAACGATACTTTATTATATTTGTTTAGTCAATTCAGCAAAGTACCCTGAAATGTGATTACAGTTACTTAGAGAGCTAAGTCGAGATAAGTCGCGGCTGAATGCATTACTGCTAATATTTATTCCTGAACCTATAAAATTCAATGAACTAACTTCACGACGTCACGGGTTTTGATGACTCTCGCACCATCCCCTTTTAACTTACAGCTGTGAACAGGGACAGAAACACCCAGTGACCCAGTTTCCCGACCTCGCTCGGGTGGGATCGGCGTCTATTTTTAATCCGAAGGTCGATTTATTTATAGAGCTGGGCGTATAGCAACGGGACGCTTTTCCATTACAATTAATTATTACCGGGCTTTAATTAATAATTTATTACTTTGTTTAAAAATTAGGTACATATACAATTTTAAGTTCAAGTATTGAAAGTTATAGTTTCCTAGGTTTTGATTTCTTTAATTACAGTCAGTGTCTTTATGTATATTATAGAAAGACAATATAACATAATGAATAACAATGAGATATCCGGCAATTATAATTATATAGAAAATATCCCTGGAGCCTATGAGCGTATTTTGACTTCAGAAATATAACACATCTGTTTCTATAGTTTTATTAAATGAACTTTGGTTACAGGTGTCTGCGGATGGCAGTAATTACGTGTGATTGGTGCTTACTCGTTTGCTACTTTCTTCATATACAAGAAAGTTAGAATAAATACAGGTACGTATTACGTATACCAAAGATACACACCACAGAGTCCCATAGTATTGTGGAAATCTCGGACCTTTCTGATATTCGTTAAGCGGCCACGGAATAAATTTGGGGATTAAAAATATGTATTTATTAGTTCGAAATAGATTTCTAACACGCTTTGTTTAGCTCACTACTCGCATAGCTGACGTCGTCAACCTTCATTTACACTATGATCCTAAAGCAACTCACATTTATCAAAGGATATCCGTGTCCAACAATTGAACAATATGGTTGTACAAAAGATATCACAAAGAAACAAGAAATGTATAAATAACATACATAAATAACAATAATCAACAATTTAGGAAACAGATTTGGAACAATTTTCTGTTCCTGACAATTAATTGTTTCAAAAGTCACATATCTCGTAGTTAGAAATTAAAGAAATTGTTCTAATTTCATTTATAACATAATTTTTATTTTTAAACTTTGCTCTCGTCTGTACAAAATATATAAGGTTCTTGAGTTGTAGGTACCTAGGGCCAAAAAGATTATGGGAGCGACTATCTGGAATTATTACTATTTAATACCGATACATCATATATACATATATACATCATACACCTACAAATTCAAGTTAAACATCGCGAAAATATTCTTTTTCATATTTTTAAGAGAGATGAAACAAAAGAGTTTAATTTTAAAATTATTACGATGAAATTGTAATTTGATGGAAGCTTCTGTATGAGAACATGGTTTAGTTTTATAATTCGGCAATGAAACTCGGGAAATAACTGAAATACATTCGCTACATACATTTGAATAAAAGCAACGAAATCATTATTGGCGATACATTCGTTCATAAAATACATATTTATTATACGGCTGCTATCAATGTACTTGTAAACGTTAATCGTTTTACATATTCATATTTAATTATAAAGCTTCCGCATTAATTTTTATTTAATACTTGCACACAACGGTACCTCTACTACCCTGAATTATAGCTTATACTCGTAGCACAACCTGTCAACGTGATAGGCTGCGAACATACAATTGCCCTTTACCGGGTTTACACTGCTGTAAAGATTTTACAGAACAAATATGCCGCAAGCAAGTGTAAATTGCCAATATTGTCCCAAATTTATGATTGATCTATGCACTGAAATGTAATTTATATAAAAACGAATAAATAATAAAACATTTTGATTTGTTTACTCGTATAAAAATTGATAATTTAGATCTATTTGAAAATAAGATAACCTATATAAAAGTCCCTTAAGGCCTTTTTCAAAGCATTTAAAAAATCATACATGATTAAAAAACATAATCGCGTATTTTTTTTTCCCGATATACTCGTACCTATAGAATTATCTCTAGAGTTACACAATTTTATAGCGACAATTCCTTCAATTCTGATATTTTAAAATTCTGTAGTTGATATTAAAACATTACGTCAGAACAAGTAAGGCAGCATGTAAATAATTATAGAATTACATTTTTTACCAATAGTTGACGTTAGGTATTGATTAGAGCCTTAGAGTGCGTTTCCACCAGGGATGCGCGAGGAATGTGTTTGTTAAAAACCAATGGGATCCCTTCATTTACGTAGCCTCGCTCAGTACAGCTTTTGTGGAAACGGCTAAACGGAGCGAGGTTTCTCTACGTACAAAATAGATGGAGAGAGCGACAAATGTGTGCGAGGGATGTGTGCAAGGAATGTGTGCTAGGGATGGATGCGAGCGAGATACTGGTAGCAGTCACTAGACGGTGTTTATTACGCGCGCGCCCCTCCACCACACCTCACCCCGCTCGCTCGCATCTGGAAAGAGCTCGCTACACATCCTCGCTTCGCTCATTTGTGCACCTCTTCGCAGCGTCGTTATGCATCCTCGCATCGCTCAGCAGTCTAGCACATCTCCGGTGGAAACACTCACATCGGTTTACAGCTTCGCTACGCATCCTCGCACCGCTTAGCTACCTCGCACATCTCTGGTGGAAACGCACCCTTATTGATTTGCGTTGTATGATAATGCAGTACTCGTGTATGATAAGGTCAGCACAAAAACGGCAGCCGGTCGTTGTGTGAACATGTCCGGAGCTGAGCGCACTAGATATCATTACGGTGTCGTGTGGCCGGAAGCGCGCGGGGCTTCGGGCTCGCGTGTCTTAATCTGTTACCTGTCCGTCCTTTTATATCCATCCGTTCAATGGATATACTAGCCTATTGGAGCGTTTTTGTTAACGAAATTTTATATCGCTTTAACATTTTGACCCCACAAGCTATCGAAATATGTTTAGAAGAGAATTTTAAATTCTTTATACAATTCAAAAATTACAAATGTTTATAACGTCGATTAAAAATTTAATGAAAACTGAAAAGATAATATTTAATACATAGTAGACCGAAATAATAAGCATTTAGTACACGAAGGATGTCAAAAGGCTTCATTTTGTTATATCAGCGCACAGTACTGGGGGAGTTGTAGTTTCTATATCTTATTTTAAATGTAAGTTTTAATGTAGCTTAAAAATAAATATAGATATGTACTACAATTTTACGTCTTAGACGACAAGTTACATAGCATCAGGTGAATTCGTAGTCAAACGTACCCAATACTTATCCAACACTTAAATGTTCCAAGGAATTGTTACAAATCTTCCCCAGTTATTAGATAGTTACAACAATATTGATTGCAAACATTGGACCGAATAGCGCAGGCGTAATAGTACAGTAGCACTAACACAGCTACTACGCCTATTGCTGTCCTTCGAACTTCGGGTTCGATTCTGTGACAGAGCAATTGCGTGTTTAAAATACTTTTATTTTACGAGCCCACAACTCAAAGTATACGCCAAACTTAGAAGCACTTTATAATTCGTATACTTTATAATTAGTAAAGAAAAATTTATAAAGGTTTTGTAAAAAGTCTTGGGCGGCAACCGAAGCGAAGGCCAACGGTCTCCAGCACTTAGGAATAATTTATCTACAGAATCGATTCGTTAACGTCAACTACATACATAAATGGATGTAGTTTAAAACCCCGGTATTAAGAATATTGGCGTCAGTCGTTGTTTCTGCTCCATTTTATGTAACGGCAATTACAGGCATGTAGGTTTAAATCTTAGTAGTGGTTTGTTCATAATCCTGTAACGCGGGAGGCGCCGACCTCCTTCGTAGGGCTTCACGTCCTCACTACGTACCGTTTCAGCGTATTCCAATAACTGAACATATTTTTGTACTATACTATACTCATTTCCATATGTTGCTTATAGTACAAACACAATATTATGAACCAATCGCTTTTCCGTTGAACACCTCCTTACCTTGTTAAAGATCTTTACTAACCCAAAATCATTAAAATTGAAGGAGGCTAATTGAATTTTCAAGATTCATTCGTTTTAAAACAAAGAACAATATTTCTTATTAAATATCTTTGCTACCGGCGTGCTAACAGACAAGCAGTTTTTTAATATATTTTTTCGTAGTTCGTAACGGTATGGTACAAGTAACAAAGTCCATTCGTGGTTCTATATCACTACATATTATAAAACAAAGTCCTGTCCCTATATCCCTATGTATGCTTAAATCTTTAAAACTACGCAACGGATTTTGATGTGGTTAATAGATAGAGTGATTGAAGAGGAAGGTTTATATGTAAAATAATCATGGTATAAGGAAAAGGGAATTGTTTTACTTCAAATTTAAGGCGTGCGGGCCGAGGGCAGTAATGAATAAATCAAAACTGGATCGATTTTAGTCATTTTTCAGTGAGTGACATAGGCTATACATTTTATACCCGTGCGAAGCCGGGGCGGTCCGCTAGTTTCATATAACATTGTGTAACACGTAGTTTTAGTAGTCATAACACTAATCTTCATTATAAATGTCCAGTATTTGTAAAATTTTATTCCAAATGTAAATATATATACAAATCATAAATGAAGAGGATAGTGAATAGGATCGAAAATATATTATTTTGTCATGGGATGTCGATGTAAATATTGAAATTACGATTCCTGGTTTTATCCAATATCTTTATTGTATTGAAAAAGATTTTCCGGGTAGAAAGCTTTTTAAATACAAAGATTTTGTATCAAATTTTTGTCCTTGTATATTTCGATGGTAACAGCAGTGTGTGGTTTATACAGAAATATAAATTGTGTAAACCTGCAATAGATTCTCAGTTCTTAATGCATATTGTGTTAACAAATACAAAAATATGATAACTCTTCAGCTTAACTTACTAAATAATATTAGAACTAAAATCGCTCTCCGCTTATATTTTTACAACCTACCTAAGAATTAAGGGTGGCTATGGAGCAGCGCCGGGTGGCCACTAATAAGGCAATGAAGTGTTGAAGCCTCCTTCCCAGCAGTCATTCGCAACCCGACGCACAACGCGTTCAAACGTTCGTTCAGTTTTCATCTATTTCATATATAAAAAAAGTAGTGACCACATATTACCTGCACTCCTTCACTTTGGTTCTATACTAAGGAGCTTAGGAATTTATTTCGGTATAATTATCTGTTGTTTTACATCGGTGGTTATTGTTTACCAAGTGAGTAATTTATTTTTTTCTGATGTTTTACTATTTTTTATTGGTTTATAAATCATTTTTGTTTCATAAGACTTACTATATCTTTTATATTTTTATACAATGTTAATGTATAGAAAATTAGCAAGAGTGTGCAATGATGACTAGTTACATAAACTAAAATATAAAATCTTCAATAAATATGTTATTCACTCAATTTCTATCTTAATGTTTTTTTGGATCTCATAAAAATAATTTTGTAATACCTAATACTAAGGATTACATAATCTTTATGGAATAAAAAAGTTACTTAAGAAATCAACATAATTCAGTCTCTGGGATCTTTTTAACAAGCTTTTCAGACTTTTAATATGTAAGCATGAAGAAACTTATTCCTAATCTACAAGAAGTAAGAAAAACAAACAATTAAATATAATTCAATAAATACCGCAATAAACTACTGTATAATGACAAATAATTTTATAGTAAATGTACTTGAGCTTAAGCCGGTAGTCCATCGTACGGTTTCATAGTTGTAGGGCTTCGCGCCACCCGACACCGCGCCTTTTTGTCTCTACTGGGAGGCCGGCTATTTAGCCATATTAAATTCCAAGTACATATTAGAAAAAGACTTTTTCGTTGTACAGCTTTTAAAATATTTTAGTTAGGTATAAGAAAGTACTATCCATAGTAAAAAAATATTTGCAATTTTATTTTAATATTGTGCTTCATAAAAAACGTACTCGTAAGTATTACAAAAGATTTCAAACATTTCAAATTGCAGGAAATGGTGTATAATTAGGCAAAATAATTCATATTAAATTTAAATAGTTAACATTACTAAATTTTTGTTATAGCTCATTTCTCAGCTCTACAATATTGAATGTTCTATCGATCAAGAATAACGAAGCATTAAGCTACTGGCCACTTCGCAAGAATAGATCCATGCTGTTGCAATTATAGTAGTGTTATTACTTCTTATATTTTTACGGGTCGTCGACCATCGACGTCACTACAGGAAGCTGTAATGAAGCCCAAAGCAGCTGCTGGCCACTGCACAAGATTAGTCAAAAATATACTCTTGTGCGTGTGACAGCGGCTATTGCGGGCGTTTCATTATCTACGAACGAAGACCAACTAGCAGAAGATTGAACGTTATAATTTTATCTGCTATGTGCATATTTTAATGATACTTACTCTACGTGGGAATTCACTAGTTGAATATTACGAAACGAAAAGCACTACATACATTTTAGTAAAAAATGTATACCTTTCTATTACATAAAAATAATTTTTAACGGAATTAAAAAGAGGGTAAAGGTTCAATCCAGTTATTGTGACATACATTGCGGTATTATGTGTAGTATTTACATATACTTTACCTATACTCTACTTAGTATTTTAACCGAAACATTGTTTATATTCTAATAGGATCGTACACCAGTACACCATAGGGTTAGGTCTCACTCTGCCGGTGTCGTACTGAAAGGCGGTTTTCGGTATAGAATCTTAGATATTTTACGGATATACTCGTACCTATATCAAATACTGGCCTAGGCTTAAACTTAAGCTTAAACCCTCACAGTACCAAGGTATGGTACTGAATACTGTTTTAAGTGCGGCTAAAGTCAACCTAACATTCTTTTTGACGCTATATTTATTTCTTCATATTATCCCAACTTAATAGCTGATCAATGAATCAATTTCATTCGCCTATCACCTGATTACTATGTGTGCCTTTTTGATTTTTAAAGTTATTTTATTTTTATGAATAAGGCTTAGGAATTTTAAAAGCTGTAAAGTGTTTATGAAACGTGTTTTTTGTTTTTATTTTTCGTTCAGTTCATTTAATAATTTCAGGTGGTTCGAAATGTGAAGCAAAAGACGGAAGAAGAAAACGGAAGCCCAAAACAACTATTGGTCACTGCACAGGACTGGTGAACCCGTTTACTCTTGTGCGTGTTCCAATAGTTATTGTGGGTGCTTCATAATCTACTAACGAAGACCTAGAAGACTACATTTGTTTCTGGACTGCATCTTTTTTGTTAAACATCAACGCATCTTTAAAATTACGTAATTGCATTAGCATGTGATCTAAATTGACGCTCGAGCTTATTTGGTCATTGTAATACGTCAATGGAACTTTTTTTACATATAAATTTTATCATCTTTACGAGTTTTACAATCACGCTTCAACATATATTTTAGCCGGACAATATCCTTACCAGACTTTCAATTCTGCCGGACACTAATCACGACTGTCTCTGTGGAATACTCGTTCGTGAACTCTGAATTATTTAAACAGTATTTTTAAAAATTGGGTATTATCATATGCGCTCAGTATTCGATACTTGTTTCAACTACTCATTTTTCTAAATAACTGCTGATCTAAAATTCATTATCTTTAAACGTCGCTAAATGTTATTACGAATTAAACGTTTGCCCGCGTGGTCTTAAGAATTTATTTTGTTCACACGTCACACCGTCGTTGTGCTCGTAACGTTTATTTTCGTAACGTTTACTATAGAATACAATAGCATAGAATAGAATCTCGTACAAACTTACAATATGCACTTTTTACGGTGTTATAGCTATATTTAAAATTACTGGCGACATTCGTACGCAATGTATCTTCTGCCAAACATAATTTGAAATATTCCAATTGAATAGTTCAAATACCTCAATTATATAAAAAGTACCATGTCACGATGTTCCTTTTCGCTAATTTCCGAAACGGAACCTGAACTTCACTTCACTTTTATACACTACTAGTGTATAAAAGTGAAGAGGTATATTTTAATAAAACGCATAATATCTTCAAAATGTATATTTTTGACAATAAAAACGTTTAGTCGAATATATTACATATTCACAATGAAAATGCAACATAGAATATTGGCCCTGACATCGCGGGTACATGAGATTACACGAATTATACGGAACAACCGCCCCATGACATATGCAACGATACACTCCATGTCATTATGGAGAATACTTAATATGATATTACATATAACACGCAATAAATCATGTCCAGGTGAGATCATCAATGAAAAAGCGCATTTTAGTTAGCGCTACAGTTGAACGAACCATTTTACTGTTGGCGTATTAGGAAGAAAAAAATCAAAATTGTCTCATATGTTATTATTATCATTTTCAAAACAAATTATTAATCACGAAGAATAAAAACATAGAACTTAATTACGCCGATGCCGATGTAAAAAGATGTTCACTATCCATTAATACGTTATTTTACATAATCCCAATAACTTTAATACTTACAACAAATATTATTTAAAACAGCAATGACATTGAGCAACATTTCAATAAAATACGCTTGGAATGTATTATACAAATTTAGTATGACACAAGCAACCAATTCTTACTAAACAGCCGGCCTAAGGCCGGTATCCCACTACATATCGGCCTTAGAGGATAGCAACGAAATATAGTATAACATACATAATATAACACTAAATATATAAGAACAAAGTTTCACGTCGGAAGGCCATAAGCGCCCATATAATATACACGATACGATAACCTATATAAGACTTATTCAAATTTATACGATGCAATGAATTACCTCGCGTCTTTTGATACACAAATATTTAGGTAAAGTTTTTTTGGATATTTTAAGTTCGACATTATTCGTATTCATATAACTACAAAAACCATATTTAAATTCTATTGATAAATATATTGTACCGATACATACTTTTGAAAATTATGACAATTTGTGAAGAGAAGTCTGAGCGCATGTTGTTCTACAAATAAAAATTTTGAGTAAAATAATAAATAATATGTATATTCAGTACAAGGTCGTTGAGGCATTTTTATATTGATTATATTATAATTGATAATGGAAATAATTCGGTTGTTTAAAAAATCGATATAAAATCAGTCACAGAAATGGTTTCCGCGCCATTTTAACTGTGGAAAGCTTGTTGCTCATGGAATGTTCTTTTTTTGTTTTTATTTTGATCGGAACAATACTTTTTTTTAAATAAACTTCGTGTCTTTACATAAACCACTAGTGGTAATTTCAGTAATGTCAAACATTCCATTCAATTGACTCCAGACTACATTAAAGTCTTAAAAAAGTTAAAAGTCTTAAAGTCTCGACTTCAATGGCCGTCTAGCTGTGAGACGAAAGCGCGTATCAGTAAGTAATTATTATTCACATAAAGGATAACTTAAAACATGAACAAGAAATAAATGTAAGTTACGCCCACAGAGCAGCGAGTGCGTTTTTTATTGTACTTTAAACACCTCCTTTATTGGAATCATTTGCGAGAATCGACATCTACCGGATCATATTTAGTATACAGTATTAAATATTATTAGATAAACGGATTATAATATATTAGACGTATCTCGTGGATAATCCCTACTACGGCGGTGGATACGTTATCGAACTGTAGCCAAGTTTTTTTATTTTTATTGTGTAATAGGCTCGCGTCTGACTGCGAGCTCACCTGATGGTGAGATGCAGTCTAAGGTGAAGCACGCGCCCCTAGAAAGTGCCTATTCACTTTTGTTTTGAAATATCCCAGATTGTAGGAGGTAGGAAAAATAGACGCCGGCAAGATGTTCCACTCCCTGGCAGTCTGCGCCAAAAACGATTTCAAAGACCGTTTCGTGCGGCAGACTGAGGTGCCAACCAGGTAAGTAGGTACAAGTGTAAGCGTTGGTGGTCACAGCGTGAGGCGCGCCGGCGCGAGCTTGGCGCTGTCCCCGTACAACATGAGGCACATGGTGGCGTGCAGGCACGCCTTCGCCGGCAAAAACCTGTCGTCGAATTCCAGCGCGTAGCGGTACATCCAGATGGCGTGTTCGTATTCATCCTGTTCATATCAATAACTAAACATATTGTGTAACAGAAATCATCAATAAATATCGCTGCTTTTACGAATACTCACACAACTCAAAATTCTGAAAATACCAGTTTATAACACAAATAAATCCAAAACATTCATTATTTCATACCCAGTAAGACTCACATTCGTAACGGCAAAACCGGAATAATGGCTCGCAAAAATGTCGTTTTGTAATTGGTTATATTCTACTGTATTGATTTATTGT
>DWGJ01002831.1:0-14747 GCA_018246895.1 Aspitha aspitha aspitha | reverse complement strand
TTTTTGATATTAAAATTTTTGTTAACACATTCAATGTGGCACCCATTTTTTGCCTCACTGCAAGTGAGTAATGTACAAGGTGTTTTCAACCTGGTTCACTCAACGTGTAAAACGTTCAGACAACAAAGAGCAGTAATTAAATCTGTTCAAGAAAGATTTTGAATTTCTAGTGTGTCTCAATATTTTTGTGTTGTGTCTCAATAAACTATCACAATCTATCTCACCAAGTCCATATAAAACCTTGTAAACCTATCATGGTTATTGATGAGAGACAATAAGAGCATAGCATGTACCATTGCTAATAGTGAAATATAAATTTGACTTCCTATTCACTGGAGAGAATAAAGCTTGAAGAATTGTTATCAAGAAATTTGTTATGGTGAGTGGTACAAGGATCTTATATGATTGTGTCCCCAAACAACAGTCCTTATAAGTATGCGCAGGGATTCCAATGGTATTATATGGTGCATGTTTATTTTTATTAACACTTGTAAATGCGAAACATATTCCCTGTCAGATATGACTTTTGTTTCCTTAAAAAGCTACAGATGAATGAATTCTTCTTTCTTGGCAGTCTTTCCTTTCGCCTCTAACCGCCTAGTAACTGTCTGCTGTATATAGTTGTGTACATGATGGGATAGGCAAGAAATTGTCTTATAACATTGGTTATGGGAGCTCTTAATTGTGTTGTCGGGAATGGTTATATTGGATCTGTTTTTCTGCTTTGTGTTGTTTTTGTGTCAGCTGGTTAGTTGCATTTTAGTTCTCTCATAATAATTTGTTATAAAATGTATTATTAAATTTATGTTTTTAGCATATGACAAAAATATGAATTTTCAAAACACACAAAAGGTTTAACGACTTTAAACATCATATACTTTGATTAGATACCAAACATCCATACTTATCTGATCTGTCATAGTTGGTTTTATGAGAAACTTAATGGTTTCTGGTATGGATTTGAATTGGAAAATATTATTGATTTCACACTGTCTATATAGCAGGAATGAAATCAAGCCAATTGATATGCAATTTGAATTTTGAATTTGAATTTGATTACACTTCATAAAGATATCACACATAATTTCCGTCCGGAATTGTTTTGTGTATATTAGATGCGTTTTCACAACTGATCTGCTGCTTAATAGAGAAAATATAGTTGTAGTGTGTTATATATACTGATAGTTTAGCCCATGTAATTATTATTCCATGTTATTGGTGGAAACATTTTTCTTCTGTACTTTTATTACATATAACTCTTAATATTTATTCACCAAAAATGGTATGAATGCGGTAATTAACAATTTATTATAACAATAACAATCTTTATACCTTTTTGTTCGATATTAAAATACAATTATCAAACAGTGATAACATTAACATTTATCTGATCCATAATTTGATATTGGAAGGTGAAAATACCATCTGTACTTTTCCATTGACAATTAACGTGAGTTATGTTTATTGATGTGTTAGTATGTTACATTAATAATCTCACATTTACTATTCGGTAAGATTTTAAAATATTTTCTAAAGTACATGTCTTCACATTATGTAATATAATCATACGAATAGGTATAGCATGTAACTGAACAAGGTTAATTCAACCTAAACAACAGCTAGCCACTTTCAAAGTTTTCAAACCAACACAACACACGTCGAGCACTAAACACAATACACCAATCCAACCATAAAATTGTGTTTTCGTGTCGTCACTCCCATTCTTTCATTCGTCTTTTAATAGCGCCGCGGTACGTGCGTTTTCTCAGTCGTTGTAATTAAAAAATGGATGCTGTATTGCGCAATTTCCATTAGCAGCATAAGTGCGTGATGTCGGGCGAAACACCAATCCAGTCAGCTGATGGACTCCATACACCCGCGTATTTATCATGGAGGAAGCTTCAGCTCAGTCGTGCGAAGCTCAAGGCATCCAGTAAAACATCCGCCCTCCTGTCTGGTTTCGCTATGGTAAGTTGTTTATTTTCTGCGAAAAGGTAGGGGGGTTTTTCTAAAAGTTATCCTTAACACTAAATGGAAATATTCCCGCATTCTTGAATACCTACTACAAGCGTTTGATTGTTTTCGGTCCATTATACCCGATATTGTTGCCAATTTGGTTCGTTGATACGATAACTTTCGCCACTAAGGCAGCGAAATAAAGCGTGCATCAGTCAAGGCAGAAACACTCCCATGCATTCTAATGATTTAAATTTTGTCTGCCAGGTAGCTATGGTCGAAGTGCAGTTGAATCCGCCGAACGCGACGAAGGTGCCGCCCGGCATGCTGGTCGCGTTCACGGTGTGCACCACTCTCCTGGTCGCCGTACACATGCTCGCCCTCATGATCAGCACCTGCATCCTGCCCAACATCGAAGCGGTCGGCAACCTCCACAGCATAGCCCTCGTCCACGAGTCCCCGCACGAACGCCTCCATTGGTATATCGAGATCGCATGGGCGTTTTCCACTCTATTGGGGCTCATACTCTTTCTAGTGGAGATAGCTATACTTTGTTGGGTGAAGTTCTACGATTTGAGCGAGACGGCCGCGTGGTCGGCGTGCGTTGTCCTGATTCCGGTCATGATAGTGTTCCTAGCGTTCGCTATACACTTCTACATGTCGCTGGCGACGCACAAGTACGAGGTGACCGTGACCGGTATAAAGGAGCTGGAGTTTCTGAAGGAACAAATCGAGATGGGAGATCAGGACGCGCGAATGAACAATCTCACGCTTCTCGACCAGAGTCGGGTCGTTTGATGCTTATCATTTTTTTAACACTAGTTTTTGGAATGTTTTATACTATTACGATTCCCGAGTTATACAAATATATCTAGATTATTTACGTTTTGTCTTATAATGAAACGATTTTTTAATGTTTAATTTACGAACAATTGTGACATATGATTGCGATTATCGTAGTTGTTAACTTGGGACATGTTGACTTACATAGTACTTAGTTTAATAAGACTGTATTTATAAGTAACCATGTTTATACAATCATATTTACTAAGATATATTATCGTCATATATAAGCGTGCAGCATTTCATTGCCTTATCGATCGTTAAAAATATGTATATAAAAATCTCAATATATATTAAATTAGGTTCCCATTAACGTAATGATTTTTACTAAATGAATCTCTGCGATAAGTCTCTACATATGCATTATTATTTGCTGCCATTATTTAGAAAAATATGAGTATTTATTTAATTTTGATAACCATCAATTTGTACACAGTATGCAGTAAGGCAATTGTAATAGTATTAATTAGCATTTGATTTTAAAACGTTGCTCAAAACTAAAATTAACTACTTAAAATTAGATGAATAGCAAAAAATTTTTTTTTTTCATTTTCCATTTGCAAATATGCGCATAACATCCCTATCTATTTCACAGGTAGTCTAAAATTGCAACTTGAACAAAAGTATATTGTTTTTATAATGCTTTAGTTCATAGTTTCCACACCTGCGGGTCGCGTTTTTTGTTAAACGTGGTAATCCAATTCTGGACTATTTTTACAAACACAAATAAGTAAAGTATCAATAAACAAACTTAGTTGAAATATTACTGCAATTCTAGTATAATGCGGGAGACTGTTAACTCTTATTCTCTTTTGAGCTTTTTCGTGGGTTCGTATTCAATGTCTTTTTATAACATTGTTTGCACCGATATAAAGAATATTAAAATATTTGAATTTTAACAATTTTGTTCCATGTAACATAATTACTCTTATCTAACGTCCATTGCTATAACGCTGGCGTATCGTGCTTGTGACCTTGATGTAATGTCCTCAAACTGAAAAGTAATAACAATAAACAACGAATATCCTTTGTGAACGAATTAGAAACTTGGAAGTTTCGTACAGAACTGGAACTGAATTGTTTATGGTCTTACAAGCGTTATGCCTTTTTTATAGAATTATTTGCAAAAAACCTTTGGAATTGATAAAAAGTAATTGAAATGCGAAAAAATGCAAACTAATATTTTCTAGACGACATTAGACAAAGGTAATTCAAATCACATTTATGGTGCATTTAAACATTCAAAAAGTTTTGATGTAGGAAAATTATGACATAATGCATAAAGCATAATGAGATTTCTCTTATTTAATGTTTATAGATAAATCATTGTTTTAATAATATACATTTTGTTGTAATTTTAATACAGTGTTTTTATGTCATACGCGAATGTAACTATACTTATAAAACTTGCTGACATCTTATTGCAATAAAAATTTATACATTTTTCATTGGTTTATATTACTAAGTAATTAGGTATTTTTACTAAGTAATTAGTTTCAATCATCAACGCTTGAGTGACTAATTTTCAAAGCAATGTGCAATGTCGCTAATATTGTATTATATCGTAGAAATTTGCTCACGCTTTGTTCCTTATCTTAATGTTTCTGTGTTCAAATGAAAAATGCCTACTTAACCTGTTGTTTCATATGTTTAACCAGTAATAATGTCATACTTTATTATTTTTTAATACTTAAATTAAAATCTATTACGTTTTTTAAAATATGCAATATTTATTTAGATATAAGGGGTTACTTTGAATAATTGGGTAAGTACTTTGAATTAATCCTTTTGTATATTGATTACATTTATACTTTCAAGGTATTGTCACTTTAATATGGCATTGAGAATAAATTTGCATTAATAAAAAAATATAGATCTTAGGTTAAACCAAAGTAATATTTACGATTCGTAAGAGTTATATGAATGAGAACGCAATTGACATTTTGGCAACAAATAGGTCATATAGAAATAATATTGTTGAATATAAACACAATAGTGAAAGAGACACTCTTAAAAGTACGTGTTTCCCTCTACCTATGATAATCTGAAACACCTATAAAATTATAATTAACTTTTGTGAATATTCTGACTATGTTGTAATTGATATTAGTATAACAAAGCAAAACAAGTTATTTGGCGTAAAAAATGAATTCACTTTTTTATTCATATTTATCTAATATTGAATATTTACGTTTCATCACTGAAAGTTGAAATAAAAGTATAAGTAAATAATTCCCATTTTTTTATTAATAAAAATAATTAAAGCAATAAACTACTTAAAAAAATGTAACATTAAAATTTTGTGCTAATACATAGGTATTTAACAGATTATTTTCCCGCCATAGAATACCCATCTCGCTTATTTAGATCGTTAATGCAAATAGTGTAAATACTTTTGTGCAATTTAAATGTGTAGTAGGTATTACTTTTGGTTTAAAATTAAGTTCATGTGTGTATATGTTATACTTAATAAACCAATAATTATTTACTCTGTGATATAATAATGACATAGTAATAAAATTTGTCAATGTAAAATTAGAATAAGAAATTTTAATAATGTATGAAACTTGTACCATGTAAAATTTCCTCTACCACACTGCAATTTATAATATTGACGATCTGAATTAATGATATTATATTAAAGAGAACCTAATACATTTGATCGATACAGAGCTGCAAGTGTTTGTCTATGTTCCCTATTTTTTGACGAAGCCAGTACTGGCTCTGTTCGAGAATTTTTCTTGAATTCTGTAAAGTCTCCTGCAAAGAGTTCGAAAATTAATAACAGATTCAGCTTTCTACTGCCGGTGTCTGATGTTTGCGTCAGCAACAGTTAAACAGTTTAAAGATATATCAAATATGAGTTGACGTCGTCAGTAAAGCTTGATAGTTTTATGTAAGGTATGACAATTCTCCCAATGTACACTTGACCGGAGATTTGAATGAGACCCGCGCCCGTAAGTGGAAACAAAAGGGATGATAAGCGTAAGAGAAAAGTCTAAATAATTTTCCCTAAATGGTTTACTATATCGTATGTTTAATTTTTTTTTCAAATAATTGCCTACGAATCTTTTTTATTTTTCCTTAATATAGGTAGTTATTGTAAAGTATGACGTCATCATCAACGCGAATTTTCTTTTTATGGGCTATGCCAACTCCACCTAATAAATCGTCATAACTTACCGACGGAATCGGATACTCCGTTGGTAAATCGCAGAATTGTCTTATGATAATATCGGACATCTTGGACTTGACGCAGATGTTCATTTTCCAGCAGCCCTCTTGGAGCTGACCAGTGTGCATGTGGTAAAATCTTCCTAGACCGTTCTTCAAATTGTCTTCCCAATGGCCCTCGTAACGGTTACCATTCACTGAGAAACATTATTTCTATTTAGATTCCAGCTTTATTTGAATTGAACGAAAATTGAAAAAGCTCTTTGTGCCCACATACAGTAACTTTTATTTCCCATAGCGATAAGCAGAGACTGACTTTTCACCTTACATCAGTCCTCAATCAGGTTGGACTTTAAGAGGTACTTTTTACATAACTTTCGTTCAGGACACCTCCGATTAGTCCAATTCAATTGAAGTTTGTAGGTACGTTTAAGTTTTCTTCGATGTTCATTTCTGGCCGAGAATTAAATTATAAGAACAATTTCTACCTATTGTACGGTGCACATAGTAGGTAATCATCTCAGTCGTAGATTTCAATGGCCATGATTTGTATTACGGTTGCGTTCGTATCACACGAAAGCCTCGTGATTGTTAATTGTTCTTATTAAGTACCTACAGTGTGAAGAGGTGAGTTTGATTGCCTCTGATCAGTTTAACAATAATAACCATAACTACTGTACGATATAGTACTTATAAGCTTAGAAAAACATTTTTTTAATATGTCGTGTTGTGTGTAAGTACTTATGTAGGTATTTATCGTTACTTAAATAATGCAGTCTTGGCTTGAATGGGAAGAAAATATTTATATAGAATTCAAGTTTATCGTAATAAGCTTGAAATGCTACTTTTGGCCATTCGGAACTTGGAACGCCATTTCTACACGCACACTGCGACCTTTCCTTACGTAAATCCTAATATAATGTCAGAAACAAAAGGTTCCACGGCTGATACTTACCGGCCTATCCACAGGTGGCACAAGCTCGGTTATCGCAGCTAAAAAATTAGATTAGCAGTTGTCGAGTTCATAAGTATATTGTTCATATTTGAGCATTTCCTAATTTAAAAAACCTTTGATACATATTTGTATAGCTTAGAATTTGGTAAAGGTAGTTTACACTGAAACGCTTTTTAATGCTATACCACAAAATTGTATAGGTACCTATCTACGACTATATTATGAATGTACCTTGCACGAACATGCCGAGCCCTTGCCGCTTGTTCATAAACCAATATCCCACATAAAACGTTCCATCTGCGTACCACATCTTTCCGTAGCCGTGCCGATACCCTCCCTTCCAATACCCAAAATACACGTCTCCATTGTCGTAGTACCGCCAACCGACGCCTTCTGGTTTGCCCCGAACCCATTCCCCCCGGTACTCAAGGCTGTATGTGCCGTTCTGCAATTTGTTGCTAAGCGTGCCGAAACCGTGCCTATTAATTGACGTAAAACGCCTATTAGGTTAATAATAATGAAGCTTCAAAGAATGTTTTATTAAACAAGTAATAAGTGTTTAATAAATATGAGTAAGTAACTAAATTTCTATTAAATGTTCGCAATAATGTCTCCCTTACCTAAAGCCTTTAAGCCAATCCCCTTCATATAGTTTTCCAGTAATAGTAACAAATTTGCCTTTCCCTAAAAAAAGTAAAACGTACTTTTTTAAACATTTTCATGAGTATTCGTTAATATGATTTTAATACCTACTTAAGCTTCTTTAGAAAAAATCTTACTTTGAATTCCAGTATTATCCAAGATACAGACGCGGAAGTTTGATTAATGGAAAATATCTCTAATAGTGGGATATGACGCAGAATGAAGTACAAATTAAGAATTATAATAAAGTGTTCAAATGCTTATTTCTTATCGGGAATGTTTAGTTTACATGTTTACAGTGACAAAAACCGACACACCTCCCTTGCGGTCGTTTTTCCAATCTCCTATATATTGGTCGAATCTCGATGTAAATATTGCGTGGTGTACTCCATTTTTAACCGCTTTTTTCTCAGCTACGAATAATAATGGTGTAAAAGTTCTTGGGTGGTGATAAAAAGGCATGTCTATACAAATGACATGATGGCAGATGCATAAAATTTTGATAATTTTAAGAGACAGATATGTATTTTATATGTCACGAAGGTGTAAATTATCTATATTCATAGATTTACTATAATATATATTAAATCTGTGAATTACTATTTTTTACAGATAACCTATTTATTTAAATATGAATCTATAATAATTTATAAGTAATATTTTTTTTATAGTAAACACAAAGGTACCTAGTCATAAAAAAATAGTTCCTGATTCCCATATTATTTTGAGAAATATATTTGATGGCATGTTTGGGTAATTACATAGTTTACAAAAATATGTACTTCAATAGAAATATTACAGAAGAAGCTGACAGGTTAAGACGAATTAAACAAAACCAAATATCTTACTAAATATTTAATAAACAACTAATACACTTAAGCTGATCCATGTGCTTTCTTTAAACCGCGACTGAGCTCCACCAGTTGCTGGTAATATTCTCTGAAACCCTGCAAGGCCAAACCCTGTTGGCTTTTCATAGAAGAATTGTTGACAATGTATTTATCAATGGAATCAATGCATTTATTATCTAGCTGAATGTCTTCCTCTGCTAGCTGTTCAGATTTGGTCAGTTGCACTGGAGTAGGTAAGATCTAAAATCGAATACAAGCTGTTTAATGACAAATTCAAAGTTATTTAAATAGTAGCAAAAGAACTTTCGTCCACCTATATATTCTTTTAAAATCCATTGAGAATATGCACATCCTGTAATCTTTTTTTTTATTATACTATAATCGATAAACGAATGGGTTTTGAAAGTCAGTCTTATAAAATCTCATCACCATTGACTTTCAAATACGATGACAATAAGCCAATAACATATAATGCATTTAAATGTAATCACCTGTTGAACAATACTGTTGACTTCATCGCAGTTGGCAATATCACCGCGTAGAGCGTGTCTTAAGGCAATGAGCAAAACTGCTTCTCGTATTACTCCACTTTGTATCAACTCCAGCATTAAATTATCCATACTGTCATGCCATGTCAGGTAAAATGCGAACGGGCCGAAGTGGCGTGTTGATCTGATGGAAAAGAAGATTATAAATAAATAAATAACTGGGGACAATTCCACACACAGCTGTCTGATCCCAAATTAGGCAATTTAATGCCTGTGCTATGGTGACCGGACAACTGATAAACATACATATATACATACGATATAGTACTTCTATAGATATTTTTATTATGACCAGACACAGAACAAACAAATGTGCTCATCACACAAATGTGTCCTGGGTGGGAATCGAACCCACGACCTCCAGTTTTGCAGTTAGGGTCTCTAACCACTTGACCACGAGGCCAGTCAAACATGTACCTTATTATAAGGGAAGGATTTTATATATTGGCTACAGCCCAATTTATGTTCCACTGCTTTGTATGAAACTGTTGCAAATGTAGGAGACATTCGTTTGTCACAACATCACTCCAGTAACAGAGATATTATCTGTGAAGCGATTCCTGAGAAAGTTACTTATAATCTGGCATAGTTTTTCAATATGCATGTGTAGCTGCTATGTCAGTTTCAGCATTACAATTGAACTTGAAATACCTGAGTAAATCATATTTGCTGTTCATATCCACATGTTGGTAAGTGATACTCGTCAGCGTCTGATAGGGAACTTCATCGGGTTCATATTGTATGCACAATCTATCCAATATGAACTCATATTTTTCTCTATCCAACAAACTATTGAATCTCTCTTCGTTTGAAAACATTGCTGGCTCTTTTATTTTGCGCCCTTGTATTGGAAAATATAGCTGAAAAATAGATGATTTAGTTTATTTTAATTAACCACTTTACTCATACACATATTATTATATTCAATGTCTGATAAGTGAAATTACTTTACTGTCACCTCAAATGCCTCAATGCATTGATTATACAATAACAGATATATTGCTAAGGAACATGAAACTTTGATGATTACAAAGAAAATATGACGATTTTTTGGATCAATAAATATTTAATACTATGACATAATAAATTTAAATCATTGAAGAATAAAAAAGGACATTATATTGATATAAGATTTTTTGTCTCATATTGATTATTTAAAATAACTGTTGTATAGACTATTTTATCTTGATATATGATATCATATATCAATAGCCTTTCCTATATAATCTATCCTTAATCAAACTCTCCTGATTTTTGTCCTTTTCCAAGTTTATCGATTGTTATTTTTTGTATAATCTGAATTTCCCAGTTTTTGTACGTACAAAAACTTGTCATTGGCAAAATGGTCACAAGACCGAGAAGCCATCACGAAAAAGAAAAAAAAAAATATATGAATAATTATAGCATGTACCTGGTTCAACCTTTTACGAACGTCATGGTCACTGCTGCGAAGTGTACCATCAGGGTCTCTGAAAAAATTATTAATAGACAAAACTTAAATAATGCAAACAAAATAAATTCCTGTAATTTTCAATTAGAAGTATAAAACCTTTGAAAGCTTATGGCCTGTATTACATATACATGATAAATACAAAAGCATAAACAAAGCCTTTGTGGATTTCTCCGTAACATAAAAAAGATTAGTACATTTTTATTTATTATCCCCCATTTCATAAGCACTCAATCCTGGACAATTTGTTTAACATTCACAGTTAAGTAATGTGTATGTGTACCTTTCCACAATAATTCTGCTTTCATTAGAAATACCAAATGTGATGTCTGTGAATAAATATTTTGCAGAATCATATCCCACTAAAGCTGGATCTTTGGATATTACATCGTCAATTGGCTTATGTATCTGAAATGAAAGATGATGTTAGACATATCCTTAAATAACAAGATTATAACTAAATGAAAGACTATAAAGAAGCATATATTTTTTGTACATAGAATACAATATTAATTAGGTGACCGAAACCCTTTTTGTAATGAATATTATTTAATTAAATATTTCAGTCACCACATTTTTTTTTGTAAATAAGCAGTCAGTTTGTCTCATGGTAAGTGGTGGCGCATAGACACCTGTAAATCTAACTATTTTGTATTCATTTATAACTTAAGTAGTCATCGTAAGTCATATTAATTCGCCAAATTAATGCCTATTAGTAATTTACTTTAACAATTGGTGGCATTTGCAGAAGTCGTTCAGCTGTCTTGTTTGCCTTGCTGATTTCGATTTCCAGCTCTTCATTGGTCATGAATTTGTATACTGGTGTCGGAAGCACCTCATGGTTAGTGTTCGTTCTTTTCCGAAACACTTTTGCAAAATCGGGCCGAGTTAGTCGTTTGAGCAAGGCTTGTACACCCGAAGAGAAAAAATGAGGCGCAGGATCTTGTTCTCCATCTGTTGTATGGTTTATTATATCATATTATTTATTACAACTATAATAATTGATGATTTGAATTCAGCAGCAACATAATAAAAATCTCACCATATATTGAGGGCACTACGCTTATTTTCCTACACGCAATTAAAATTGCTTGTTCGTTACATCGTATTATAATATTTCGGGTGTTATTCTTCACTATATTGAACATTTTTCACGAAACCTATTTTACATACAATAACATAACCCCAAATCTCTAGTTTTTTTTTTAAGTCAATTCAATATATATATCCTACCCTGGCGCAGCGGTTGAGCTAAGATTCCTTCAGTTTAGCTACACTTTATCCTAATATATAAAGTACTCTGTGGCTACACTTACAGGCTACACCTATGGCCTACAGTACAATAAAACCGATGCACGCAATCGGCTCGGAAGAGTAAACACACCCTCACGCTTAAATTCTATGAATCTAAATTTAAAATGTATCTATATTTCTAGAACTACATTTTTTTATGCTCAAAAGGTTTTTTCCACATTGAAATAATTAGCATACTAATAATTTCCATGGATGTATGTTGTATGACGCCTGGATGTCAAACTATTAATGTCAAGAATTGTCATGTGAATTTTATCACAATAAAGCTTGCATGACAGCAATTCCGATATGATTATTATTTGGTTCATATTTGCAAATAATCAATTGTAGTTTGTAATTTTCTAAGTTAATGTCTCTTAAGTGTTCATTATGGCAAAAAGAAAAGCGGTTATGAATGATATTATATATGAGTTGGACAACGATGATATTGAAATTAGTAGCGATGACGAGGTTAGTGGCCCCAAAGTTAAAGTTAACTGCCCTGAGGCACAAGGCAAGGATAAAACACAAGAAATCATATTACACACTGACCAAAATGGTATAGAGGTGCTCAGTTTGGATACAACAGATGATTCTGTGTGCGAATTAGAATCTCCAAGTCATGCACTGAATGGAGGGAAAATCTGTGCTAACTCAGTTATAAACGTAGATAGTCCAGAATCGATCGAAACCAGTGACAATAATATTAATGAGGAAGCTGGGTGTGACTATGTTGTTAAAATCAATTCAAATAGCAGCAGAACCACATTTTTAAATGAAGAAACAGAGCTTAATTTACCACTGGCATCTAATGTTCTGTGTACAGCTGGTTGTGCAAACAAATCACCTTTGATCTCAGTGCGATTTAAGAATAGTAAACTATCACATAAATATCGGAATAAAATTAAAAATTTCATGATTCAACTCATAAAAGAACATAAAGGCGATGAGTTTGAAAACTCAGATAATGAGACTGACTATGAACTGGATATCTGGCCAGATGATTTAGTAGAATCTGGTGAATTGGTGGATAAGCAAACTGATGATAGTTTATTCTTTGTGGACACAGAGCCTTGTGACAAATCAAGCAATGATGTACCACAGTACAGCCAAGTAAGTAATCTTTTGTAATATAGCACAACACAAACAGTATGATAACAAGCAAAGTAATATTGATGTTACATTATATTAAATCTGAAGATAGTATTACTCTCATTATGAATCAGGTGTCTGCTGTAATATCCAATGTTGTTGAAGAGGAAGTAAAACAAACAAAGATGTTTAGAAGGCCTCTAACATGCTTCAACTGTGATGGTGATCATGCACTAAGGAACTGTCCCCTCCCTAGGAACAATAATCGGATTGCAGAGAAAAGGAATAGCATCCAGGCCAGAGTAGGGTTTGTATTCTTTGTGTTATTATTATTCATTATTAAAAGGACTTAGTCACTAAGCGACCACACCATCCCGTAAAAGTCTTGGTCATGTATGAAAACTACACATTTAACTTTGTTTCTGTGTAAGTTAAATATTAGCGTATATGCAGGAGGATTGTTATTCTATGTCCTGAAATCGCAATAGCTACCAAGTACAAAGAATAAACAAACATGTTACAGTTTTGTACATTGTTTTAATGAACAAAATACAAAATTTAGGCGCTACCACATTGAAGATGAGCAGAAGTATGGACACTTGATTCCTGGGAGAATATCAGGCCAACTCCGGAATGCTCTAGGGTTGTCACGACAGGAGTTACCTCTACATATCTACAGAATGAGGCTGCTTGGCTATCCTCCAGGATGGTTAGAGGAGGCCAGGATATCACACTCTGGAATTACTCTCTTTGATTCGTCTGTAAGGATTTAGTAAAGTATTATATTTATATGATACTATTTTGATATCAAACAATTGTTAATAATGGCTTATATTGTTTACAATAAAATGTATTATTCTATTCTAACTTTGTTATGCAATATTGTTAATATTTTTAAATAAAAGTAGACATTTTAAATTACTGTAGTTAAAAAATGTGTCAACATATATATGTGATGTATAAAATGTAGGGTAATCCCATCATGGAACCAGAAGAAGAGGATGGCGAGATATGTGAAGCTGGTTGTAAAGACAAGTTTGATATAAAGAAGATTTTGGACTTCCCTGGATTCAATGTTCCAGCTAGCTCTCGTTATAGCGAGGTATTTTACTGAACAGATTGCTATGCATCTTATTTTTATCAAAAGCTTATGTTACAGTATAATCTATACATAAGTATCTATAGAATATAGATAGTAATATGAATTTAATGTGCCATAAGACAGATATTACACATAAATTAAATGTTATAAGTTTAACCTCACACCTTTATCTCAACATCAAAATTCAATTTTCAACTAACTCTTTCATTGTATGTATAAGATTCTTTAAATGTTATTTAGAGAAATGTATATCAAAGCTATACATATATTATGTTTTCAGTTTCAAGGTAAGTTCTTGAAGTAAAGAGTTTTTTATAGAAATTATTCAGTGTTATTTATTTATTTAAAACAGTAACAAGCCTGTATCTTTCAGTCACCCATATGCTTCAATGCCCTTAAATTTCAGACTGCTCATTTGCATGGCTTGCCACCAATGTCTGAGCAGGACAGCAAGATTCGAATGCTACAGATGTTGGCACCAAATTCAATGAAAGCTTACAAGCGTAAAAAGCTGACATTCTTCCCCTCAGCAGTTACTAGCTTGCAACAAGGGCAAGCTGAAATGGAACTGGATAGTGGAGATGGTAAGAAAAATACTAATGGTCCACATAAACACCCCCATCAAAACCCACATGCTTTACACTGTATGCTGTGTGCCTATCATATTACTACTCTCATGACGATGCAATGGCATACCAAATAAAATAATTTGTCTTTTTAAATCAGATATAAATAATAAATAAATAAATAAATAAATAACTGGGGACAATTCCACACACGGCTATCTGATCTCAAATTAGGCAATTTAATACCTGTGTTATGGTAACCGGACAGCTGATAA
>DWGJ01002830.1:0-14747 GCA_018246895.1 Aspitha aspitha aspitha | reverse complement strand
ACCTAATATTATCCAAATCTAAATTGTACAATCACATCTATGGTCAACTTAAGTCAATTAATTCCATTTATAACGATGGATATAACATTTATATAATGGATTAAAGCATAAGAGAAATAATAAATACATAATTTTAAATTGAAGTCTGTTCTTGTTCATAGAAGTACAAGTTACCAACATTTTTGCATATTGGCACACTCACATCAAAACTTTAAATTATATTAAATTTCTCCACGTAATTTTCTTTCGGTGTTATGAGAAGTGATAATAAAAACAAAGTCAAAGTACATAGAATATGTAAGGAACAGGTTTTTTTTATTAAGTTAAATAGAAACAAATGTAACTATTACGTAGGTGCTGACCGAATTCTATCACACTAACTACATTGTAAAAAGAATTGTCATTACATTGTCAAAACAAGAGTGGGAGATAATATCATCAATCAAAGTATACATAATCTTCAAATAGTACATTTAAATGCTGTAGGTTATTACTTCTAAACATTCAGCTGTTATTAATATCACCCTAATTTATGCAACTTAAGTGGATTTCCCTAAATCTCTCCCGGAGTCCATATACGTGATTAAATTAACGAACGTGAATTTGGGGAAATGATTACATTAATAGTCTGTCGGGACTGCATTGAACATCAGTGTTGTTGATATGTATACCTATGTATATGTGTATATATATGTATTCTATAAAATAACGTCGACTATCTGAATTATTCACTCGGAAATGTCACCAAGTACGAGAATGAAGATAACAGTACTTGAAACAAATGAAAATGGGTTCATTTTGCTTAAAGTTGTTATGGTAGCCATAATGAAATAATATGAGTTAGTGTATAGGTTTAGTGGCTTAACAGTCAGCCAGGAGTTTTTAAACCTCGCACAAAATTTAACCATTATCTGACGATAACTCTTAGGATAACTTTAAATGAGCCTTCTAGAGAAGGTAATGCTTTACGTTCATGAGATTTGCTAATCGACCACACTCAGTATTGTTTGGCTAGATAGATCGCATGCAATTTAACATCACGTTAGTTAGGAACACTTTATTACTCGATAGAAATAGAACTGTCGGCAAACTCTAAACAAAAAGTCGCCATCGGGATTAATGAATACGTAATTATGCAAAGTGTTACCTTTTGTAGGAAAAATGCACCCGTGTCAACGAAAAAGATCAATTAAAATGTTAATATGTGTTTGATACGCTGCATGAATATATTTCAAAGGGATTTTAATTTCGAAACTCAATTAACGGCAGCGGCAGTAATTAAAGGTGATCTCACAGCGGTCACAATTCGGTCATTTTTCGCTTAAAATTTTGATCTAACAAATAATAATAACGATACCTAAGTCTAGTAAGGATGTCTATAGTTGGTTTTTTAATTATTAGATATATCTAATAATACCAGGATAATTATGAACTTAAATCATCTCTAAACGAAAATAAAAAATAATGGCACATATTTCAAATTAGAAAAAGAACGATAGTTAGAATGTTCGCTCTAGTTTAGAAGCTACATATAAGTACAGGATAGACAGCCACATGCATATAAATGAGATCTTCATTACCTTACGGCGTCTACCCATCCTTCCACCTTGTGCGATGAAAACTCAAAATTCATTAATTATATATTCCCGATTTCGGCATTACTTCATTGTTAATAAACACGTTAAAAAATTATAAGTAACAAAAAATATTCCTTTTAAATACACAAGTCTGAGTTAATTTATAATTTTGTAAACTTATGTAACTGTAGTAGTTCGAAAGCTTCGGTGTCTCTTAAGCTTATCAGGATACTCGTTCAGTACATTTTTGTTTTATACAACGCTACAAATTACAGCAAAACATGACGAATGAAGTTTTAATGCTTCAGGCAGAACAGGCTTTGTTAATCCGCGGCGAAACGAAACAGTAATTAAATAATTCGCGAATAAAACCCACTCGCACATTGTCCTCTTAAATAAGTTAATACTTCAACACAACGCATACATCAAAGGTAACTTTCACAGTCCTATTATTGTATTCTGTATTTTTTCTGTATATTTATGGCAAACAGGTGTATACGTATTTTATTCAAAATATATATACATATATCTATTTTATAGATACGTTGTGCTGATAAGCTGATATGGATTAGCTTTCTGAACGAACTACAGTCAATTTTCGGAAGCTGTGTGAGCACTAGTAGGTAATTAATCTATCGTTAAACATATATGTTCCTTTATATGCATACATATTACAAATAAATTAATTACGTACCTATACATCATATAATAACGGTAAATGAAATACATATATCAAGAAATCGCCATATAAATAATAATTGGGAGCTAAATAGATTTACACGTAGTTAAAGCTACATACGTGCACATAGGAACTGATAAATTACTAACAATCTAATTGAATTATGTGACCTGGACACAGGCATCTCGATTCGTACCATACCTAGCCATGTCGCTATAGAACTGGGATGAAGCAGAAATGAACCTTAAGAGGGGCCGCCATGTCTACATGTTACATACAAGTTACACACATTTTACATAAGGCAAAGACCTACTAATTTAAACCTGATATTCACTAATCTAATATCAATAATCTAAACTAAACTCTATGTTGCAAACTGTTAACAATCCAATAAAAATAATATATTAATTTCCGTAATTCTTGTCTTGAATGGATAATTAAAAAATCAAAGATCTATATTGAATCATTTAATTTCCAAAAAATAGATTCAGTCAATAATATGTTTTAAGAGAAGTAAATTATGTAGATAGATATCAATACGAAGTATTGAATACTTGTACCTTTTTTAGTTATCAAGCATCTACCCGACTGAGGTGACCAAGATTGGATTAAATCCATCGGAAAACTAATAATCGCGGCAGGCAACATCTACTGCTAGATGGATATTCGATGTTCGTAACCTATCTGTACTAACTTGCATTCTCCCTGCCACTTAGTAATTCCATTAAGAGCAATGTATCAACTGGACTAGGATTGGATGCGCACTGTCGTTATTCAAAGTGTAGTGTACTGCCAGATACAGTAACCGATATTCATAATTAATGTTAATATATCGTCAACCTAGAATGACAGAATAAAATTTTATCATTCATATTTGCCGTCTCCTATTTAGATATCAAATCTCAAATAATAACGCCTAACGTCATCCAGTATGACGACGACAGTAAATAGGCCCAGTTTCTATTTGTTCTTAAGTGATTATCTGACTCAAGGAACTGACCTTACAGTTGTGTTAATCCCTTGAAAACTAAGTTGGAAGTGGAACTAGTCGCAGCGGGCTCTTATTTGATTGAACCCTTTAGATAGAAATGAAATGACGCCTTCAGAAATGTGTGCAATATTTAAAAAAATTAAGAGTTACAACGTCACACTGCAATATAAAATGTAGGCATAAAATAACTAATTATTAATAAAAAATACTGTAAGAATATTATTATAACAATTTTGCTGGAAAAGCATACATGATAATAAAGTGCCACTTAATACTTTTTAATGAGTTCATAACATAAATAAGTTTCATGTATAAGATTACGTGGTCCCTCTGTGTATTTACTTACGAGATCTACCAAATTTTTAAATAAAATTTATTACAATCCTTAGTATTAGGTAAAGGGGTTACTAAAAGTGAAAAACGTAACATATTTCTGTGATTAAACTATAACAGAAAAATCATGACTATATAAATAATGTTCAATTTCTTAAAAGTGGCTCGGCTTTGGAGTTGGAGCAAATATGATGTATGAGCTAATGTAGTTACTTTGATCTTCGAAAATCAATAAGTAGTTGAATACTGCTTATCCTACTGGAATCCCCGCAAATAGACAAAAAACAATATTGTACACTGAAATCTAATTTTACTAGCTTGGATAAATAGTTTTGGATAAGTGCAGACTATAATTGAAATTACTAATAAACCTTTTCTATTTTGCTACAATTAAATAACGCTTAAACGCTTTCCCTCTTGTTATAAACAAATACAACTACAACTTCTTCAAACGAGGCGATAATAAAACAATTTGTGTCCAAAAAACGCCCACCCTCATATAAATAACGTGTCAACGCCACGCATGTATTAAAGATCACAAAAACCTAATGTGTGAAATTTGCAAGAACTCGTTATTAAAGCTTTACTTTTGAAATGCTAATAGTACAATAACTTTAACTGTTCAAATTATATGTACATACATTGGTTATCGACTATCAATCGAGACTACTAATTTTTTTTTTAACTATGAGTGTCCACGATTATATATATAGAGACAATACCCGCACCATGAACATAGACGAAGAGTATAATGTACAAATACATAGCTTAAGCTGTATAAAAAAATCGGCTTTCAACCAGATTGTTCTCTAAAAGTGAAATGCAAACAATAATCCATTAAGCTGAGTGAAGATTATCGCTATCGGAGAATATTTTTAGCAGGCAAATTTTTAACGTCCATCATATATTTTTATGTTACATTTTATTTTGATACAATATTACTTTACTGCATCGTGATCATAACAACAGTCTGTATTGTTTCACATGCGGAAATGTATGAGTACCTCTACCAATTTATGGCGATAAACGAGCACAAATTTTATCCATTCACTACCACTTACCTTTTAAAGGTCACTTTGGCAAAGGTCCGTAAGGACGCCTATACTACGTCTGTCGATACGTGGTCTACACTCAGATCTATTTATCCCAAAAACTGTTGGTACTGTTATCACACAAGACTAAAATTCAATGGGATTAACACTATCTCTTCCAATGACATACATATTCAAAGTTTTAACTGATCTTCGAATTCGTTGAACTGATCTTCGAATTTGTTTAAATGATCTTCAAATTCGCTTAACTGATCTTCGAATTTGTTTAAATGATCTTCAAATTCGTTTTACTGATCTTCGAATTTGTTTAAACAATCTTCAAATTCGTTTAACTGATCTTCGAATTTGTTTAAATGATCTTCAAATTCGTTTAACTGATCTTCGAATTGACGTCATACAAAAGACTTCGTATGAAAAGCTTTTTACGGTATATTTGTAAATAATTCAGTTCCTTTTTCTGTTTCCAAGCTTCTTAAGTCGCACTTCAATAACATACCTCCAATAACTTCAATATGTTCTCCATTCTTTATTGTTTTTACACTTAATCCTACGCATCGGAAACATATTAAATACATATATTAGAGATTGATGGATTTCTTTATTTACGAATAGTTTTATACAGAACTGTAACTATATATTAACTGGCGATAATAATAACTGTAACCCCTTTTTACAATAAACGTATTTTAAATTTGAATTGAATATGTAACAGAAACGTTTCGTAATCGAGTTTTGTTGTTGAACGACTACACCCAGATATCGGTTTGATTTATTCACGCCCATACAGGTATCATAACGTGGATCGAGATGCAGGTGCGTGCTGCCTCAGCTTCGACAGATGGGCGAGAAGGGACTGCCCGTGCAAAATATCGGTAAACAATTTCTAACTCGCTGAGCAGAATACACAATCATCAAACATCACATACATACCTATTTTCGAGAAAAGATGCAAAAATATGTCAAACTTTACGAACACATTTATCTTTTTACGCTTTAATTAAACGTTTATCAATGCTTTATTGCACTTAACAAATATTACTAATACAATAACGTAGAATACAATTTGAAATTCGTTTGTGTATGATGTTTGTACATGTATGTACGAGTATGTATGTACATTCGTTCCATTAGCGGATATGGATAATTTCAGAATCCAGAAGATCCGAGCTACAGAGGCTATGTCAATATTATTGAACTCGACTGTCTTCTTTAAATAATAAAAGAATATAAACTATCTGCAAAGTAATCTTATTTATAGCGTAACATTTTATAATCATTAAATTTATTTTTATAATTTTAACTGTTTCCGTGAAAACGTAACAAAAACGTTTCTTTATTTCACTGCCAGTTATTGCGCTTCAATTAAGAACTTCTGCGTGGTTTTATAAGCCCCTTGATAACCATCTAACTTTTTAAGCGTTTTATATTAAATATTTTTTAAATTTACAATATCCCCCGGCATTAATAACCATTATTTATTTTTAGCATTTAATTAATAATTATTAACGTAATACAGGTAGTATTGTTATATAAGTCGATAGGTCGATAGGTGTTTCGATACTGTTATACCTATAAGTCGATAGGTGTTTTGTCCCACCAAAAACATAAATATGAAAAAGGACAAGTTTCATTAGTACGAGCCAAGTCCGATTGATCTACGAATATAAAAAATATATATATAATTTTTGCCAACTATTTTCAACAAAAGATGTACAGATTTCAAGGATACAATAAAGGGAACAACTGTTGCCTGGAACATACCCATATTAAATAAGCAGCTACCTCTGCATTAACGGGTATGTAGCATTATAATAGAAAAATAGCTAAACAAGTATATAGTAACAAAAAATACGCCACTAAGTAAATAACTGACATCTCTATTTCTAGTTCGTGTAAATGTTTTTTCCAGCAGAGCACGTTAAAAACAGCCAATACCAAATTATATATAGTTTCGTAATAAAAATTATAATCCCTACATAATCTTAAAACGAACCAATGTTAATCCTAATTAGCTTTATAAGAAACATTGAAGTGATTAATCAATACGTCTGACGCAGAGAGATGATTAATCGTGCGATGCTTATAATAATACGTATTGCTTACAAATAGCAATTTCCCCAAAGTACCGAAATTGGGGAGCTGCTGATGTTTGGCAGAAACACCTGAGCGCTGAAATGTAGCGATCATTAAATGTTCGAGCATGTACATTATTTTGCCATGTTTATTTTAGGCGACTCTCAATTTATCAGTGCTCACTGGTATTCCTTGCTTCTGTACTGTTCTATGATTTGATACAGCTGCCTGCTATTCAAATCAAATGTCAAGAATAGACGTGACGTTTATAGGCTACAAACGTCACTTCACACCAAAGGCACAAAAGGTAAAAGAGTTTAAAATAGGAAGAATCATATCAATGTACTTTTTATTAGACAGACGTATTGCCTGAGTACAAGAGTACCACAACTGACAGCTAGTGAAAAAATTTTAATAGTGTTTCCGTGCTTCGAACGGCACGCCAATTAAATAGTTGCTATCGTTAGGTAACGATTGTTAAACCTTACCGGGGACCTTAAAATGTGATTTAAAACCCATCCCAAAAGCAGGACCACCACTAATCTGTATGTCTACGAATGTGCATTGAAGAATCGGGGTAGATTTTATATTTCTGGCATGCCGCAATTTCAGATGAAACCGTATCTTGCACTTGGACATAAAAAGGGTTGTAGCCTGCGATTGTCGTAAACTACGAATATTTGGAAAAGTTCAACTATAAAAGTTTTTATAAGATTATCGTACCTTTTTTCTACCCTTGATGTCCGCCTTTACGTAATTTAACAACAGATATACCGGTTCTTCATAAATATTCCAACTCGGTGCATTGCTAGATAATAAAAGTTTTTAGTATATCGACGCACGGTTCACCTGAGCACTGAAACGTAGTGATCAGCAGATATGGACGTTATATTTTATATCCTATATTACTATAGAATTCATAATGTATCGCGTAACAGTAACGCCAGTTTCAAAAACTTTTTTGTATTAGTCCTTTTCCTTATTAGCGGTTTGGATTTCAACGTCAAGAAATTGGATATTTACGAAGATATCTAAAACAGAGAAAGAAGAATCAACGAAAAGTCAACTACCGCCTTCGATATATGAACACTGGTGTCCTATCCTAGAATTGTCTTTGATTTTTATCGTCAATCTTATTACATCGACATACGTTGGATATCATATTTTAAGCGTAACAGAATTCTATGTTTAAATTTCGCACACAGAATAATATAACCACTTCATCTACTTCTGCAGCCATGACTGTACAGTGTAGTGTTGAGAGTAGACTTCATGTTAAATATAATAACATTTGCTGCAATATTCAGACTTCCTTTTTCTCTTCATAGGTATACTAGCCATTATTCATAAAATGTAAAAATTTAAAAATATAGCGAGCATGCAGCTTCTGCAGTAATCCTGATTTAAATGCAAAGCTTTTGAATCGAATCGCAATACCACAATAGGATCATTTATTCGTTGGTATTATGTTTATTGTAACGAATAAAGTTTCCAGTTTTATAAAAATTGCTTTGTGTATTTAAAAAATGTCAAAGAAATATCTATCTACGCCGGCGTTAGTGTCATTGAACTGCGAGAACATGTTTCCCTTGTAATTTACTAACACAAGTGCAATAAGTTTTACCGACGGTAGTTTTTCACGTCAGGCCGTACGAAATAAAACTTTATTATTAACGTTAACGTAACACACGTAACAAACAAGACCGTAAGTTATGGTTTTCGTCATGATTCGGACATACTTTCACTAGTATAGATTTTATTATTGTTTAAGCCAAAATAAAATACGAACGCGTTTGAATTTCGAAATGGATATTTAACTGCATTTTGGTGGTGGATGAAAGATTTCATTTAGTTATTAAGTAGTATGATATTGTTAGAAATTTGGTCTCGACAAAAATAATACACCATGTATAAAAATCATTTCTATTACATATAAGTTTGTAAATAATTATAATCATCTCATTATAATTACATGTGTGAGACAATTATTTATGGAATGTAAGGGGTAAGACAAGTCATTGCTCACGGGCCCGTGGTGAGTAATGGTTAACAATCTAATTGAATTATGTCACCTGGACAGCGCTGTCCAATTTCAAGCAATGTGTAACGTAACCACGACACAAGTAGCTTTCCAACCTTAATGTACACATGGAAGCTATATATAGTTTCCGTATTTATACTAGCATTGGCTCTTTAAAACGGCGGTTACTCGGTATTAAACGGCGGATTTAAACCAAGGGCGTTTGAATGTCATATGAAATTTGGAATAAAACAATTGTTTACACAGTTTCAAATCTCTGTTTCAAACCGCCGTATTATTACCGTGTAGCATGGCTTTAAGTCAAACATACAAAGGAGTTCACGGAGAACCATTTAACTTCGTAATTCATTCATGAAGTACTGATGTACTAGAAACGAGTTACGAATAAATTTTAAATATTAAATGATGTTTTGGTATAAACTAACAGTCTAACGCTATCGGTAGTCGCGAATGAACAGTGACAGTTTGAACAGCTACAGTTCACAGGTTCAGTTACTTCGCTTGTAAAAGTGGTATATAACCTTATTTGGCAATCCAATACCAGTCTGTAATTTTGAATCAGTCAGAAAAATACATATATGAAGATACAGCGGTGTGGGTAACCTTAACAACTTTAGACATCGTAAGGTGAGCGTTACGTCTTCGGGTAGCACTATAAGATGTCTGTTAAGCCTCTTAACGTTTGGAAATACGAGTTACCTAAGCCTTGCGCGGAAAGCCTAGCAATTTGACAACTTTTGATTGGTTAATTGTGTTGGGCGTTATTTGTAGTAATCATATTTTTAACCTAAATAAACATTAACTTTATTCAGCACTTTCCGATTAATTATATCAATTTTGCTATTAATTGTTCTTCATCTGCCTCCAGTGGTAATTACTGATTACCAAGTGGCAAGTTCGCAAACGCTTAAAAGTGACAATTTTATCAGGAATATTTTTTATGTTTTTTTATCTACGAGACAATACACATGTAGGTAGTTAAATGCTTTTAACATTTTTTATTTTTTTCTACTAATGTAAAATTAATACGCATTAGAAATGTTGCAGGAACTTGAAAATAAAGCAGAATGTCCATTGCTGCAAGCCCCAGAAAGTGTCAATGAAAAATATCGGACGTAAGTATTATGTATTTCAAGGTGCTTTTTCTCGAGTGGCGGATGTGAGAATGGCAGTGAGCTCTTCAACTTCTTTGTGCCAAAAACTTGTAAGCTTTTAATCCCAAGACATGTTCAAACATATAAGGGTGTTGGGTGAGTAACAGTAAGAGTATAAGATAAGATGTCCAACAATAAAGAAAAAAATGTAGGTGTATAATCGCAAAGATCGAATATGTAAAATTACTTTTTCAGTTAAAAGCAAATTTTGTATGTATATGGATAATCTAGGCACACAAAGATTCAAAGGACTGAATCATAATACCAGCCTACATTTTTATTTAACTAATTAAGAGTAACCGTAGTGTATTGGAACGTACGTTGAACGGACAGACGGAGGTGATTCAATTAGATCTGTCTAGTGGATGAACAGTCCGATCGTCTATACTCCACAGTCATCACTTGAGAGAGAGCTAAAGCATGCATTTCATTAGTGTTTCGACTACCTACCTTGCCTTGTCTGTCGTACGAGAATCTACTAGTCAACGCAAAGCATTCTAGTTTCAATTTATTTAATCGACCTTTCTCTATGAATACTAAGTCGTACGTGTTCTTTTTAAAATGCCGTTTATTCTACTTATTCGGCCGGAGATTACTATTGCTGCAGGATATCATATCTAATCTCAAGTATCATTAAAGATCTGCCTCACGCAGACATTACCAATGTTTATCTTGTAGCGGCTTGAACTTCAATCAGTGGGTTCCTTATTTAAATAAGGTCCAATATTCGGAAATAGAAACACGTGTAAATTTTAATGGAATCAAACGTTACGTCAAAATGGATCAAAAGTTACGTCAACTTGACTTATGTCGTTTAGAATTAATGAGATTGTATTAAATTTCTCTAATTTGGATTATCTGACTAATGTTCATTGAAATCGGATAATTTATTTGAGAACAGGATCATCAGAGATCGCCGTACTCAAAAGTCACCTGAGCAACGATGAATAAGTAACTTAGATAATTACTGTAGAAACGAGCAAATTAATAACATTGTAAGTAACTGCCGTTTAATAATCGTTGTTAATAAGTGGAATGTTAATGATTACAAAATGAGATATTAGTAACTTAACAGGTATGAAATATATTTATGTCAATATTTAATCGTAAATTAATACATGGTCCTACTTCAAACAGTGTACCGTCCCGTCAGTGTACAAGTCCCGTAATAATTTATTTTATGAAAGTTTATTTAATATTTCCTTGGAATAACATGCTGCAATACTTCTTATACACGATACATAAAAAGTACAATTTGGTTAAATAACTATGATGGTATAAAACATTGTCTACATACATGTAGTTAGAACTCATGCGAACTTCGTCTTTATTGGCAAGCTTCCTCAGTTTAGAGCGCTTGAAACTTAGACGATTAAGACATCATCGGTACCCGCGGACCCGTTACTCGCTGTTGTGTTGTTATACATACTTTGAGAATGTGCCATATATAGTAGAGGTTTGCACTACGACATTATCTATATACACACATGAAACATTTACAAATTTATGAAATGCTTAGTGCAGTTAATATTAAAGAGCCACGGTTTTGTTTAGTTTGCAAGTCACAATTTATTGTTTTTTATTGATATCGTTATGTTCCGCTGTTGGAAACGGGTCTTCTAAGGCAGCGGTCGGCAACGCAACATCTTATTTGTGGCCCGTGAATGTTATAAATAATATCAATGGAATGTAAATAAGTCCTAATAATATCAAAATAAATGCATGAACGAACCGCAAACAACCCTATAGTCAATACTGTGTAACGCGTTTCGCTCGGCTCGCGAATGAACAATAAATGACCGACGCGCGGGAGGAGCAAGAGAACAAACGAACGTTAGCGAGTTTTGCTTCCCGTAACGTAACGTAATGTTTTAACAATTTGAAGAGCATTTTCATTTTTCTATGGGATTTTATGAATTATACAGGTATATTCGGCTTCTGGGGTTTATACTACAAATGTGGCCCGCCTTTAGTTTATTTTGCCACTGAGTGGCCCTTGCCTTCTAAAAGGTTGCCGACCGCTGGCGTAAATGAACATTGTGACACGGGATTTTTGTATATAAAGATTAACTGCTTACTGAAATTGCAAAGGAGAGCAATATCATGCACCACCATACCAGTTTACACATCTCTGTTATCATTCTCTGTTATAGCCGGGTGGTGAGCAAAAACGCCTTATATTACAGCACTAGCGTGTGTATAGGTTTGAAAGCATATAGTGATGATACCAGGAAAGTGTCCTGGCAGTGAGCGCAGATGACTCGGCACATGCCGGGCAGCGGCGGCACGGGCGGCGTGACGGGCGACGGCGCCAGGTTGATGATGCGCTTGCAGTCGGCGCGCGGGCACGCGATGCGCTGCGACGACGACTTGCAGATCAGCAAGCAGTTGCACGGACACCGCACATACTTCTTTCCGGGCGGCGCATTTCTTATTGGCTTTAACAGAAACCTTATTATGTAGATAATATTTTAAAAACACTATAAAATTCAAAAAATACTAATGTCTCATTGAATAAACTCCCTGTTCACAGTTTAAAATCTCTTGTTGAGAGCTAATTTATTTCTTTACATTTTAAACAGCAATAAATATATTTGATCATAAGAATTTAGTTGAAATACTATATCATGTTTCCATGTAAAATATTTAAGAAAAAAATTGCTTGTGAAATTTAAGCAAGATATAAAATGGAAATAATGCTACATATAACACATAGTATAGTACAATATATTGGCAACAAAGTACTAACACTTGATACAAACACAATCGAGAATGAGAATGTGTAATTTAAGCTATGTACTGGTTAAGGAGCAAGTTATACTATTTTATTCCAGTATATTTATAATAACTTAATTATATTTATAATTTACAAGACAGTTTAAGGAAATCCGAGGCTAATAAACAAATTCATAATGAGTCCCAACTGCAACTGCAAAGGGAATTTTATGACATTAACAGAAATGTTTATTTACATGCAAAGATAATAAAAACGTGTAATGCTTACAGTAGCTTCATTGCACTCAGAGCACTTTACAACATGCTGCTCTCTCTTGCCAGATATATCTATCATAGCCTGGCATACACGGCATGTTACCATCGGCATCCCCGCTTGCTGGTACGGCGGTGGCAGCTCGTCGGGACCGATCGGCGATATTGTGCTGACATTTACCTCCTCTGTCGGATAATACCATTAAAATGTTATTGCATACCTACGTAACAAACAGGTATGTTCGTGTAATCACTGTATAACCAGCTCGGTTACACGATGTAAGCATTTCGTTCGAGTACCGCTCCGATTTCTTCTCAATACATTGTTTATTAGCAACAAAAAATACAAATAATTGTGCGTGAATCATCAGCTGTCAAAACATTAATCGTAATATACTCACCATCCCTCAATAACGGTTGACTTTCGGTTTGACCGTCCCCCATAATTAATTCCAATAATGTGTTAGCACAGAAATGTATAAAAGTTTATTCGGTAATATATTAAATTATTATTCGGAATTCCAATACCAGTTCACCTACGTCTATAAAATTGACTTAACCATAGACATTACAAACTTTATAAAACATCCAAAGACAAATTATCGAAATTATATTGGACATTGGAAACGTTGAATATAACGAAAGAAGCAAAGATTCTAATAAAATACAGTCGGGCTTGATTGAAAACCACCCAAATTTTATTATAGAAAGTATTACCTGTATTTCATTGTAATGTAATATTTATTAAAAGTTATATTATTAGTGATTACTAAATTATGATAAGTAAAAAAATAGTATTAATCATAAATATTATAACGAACGGATTTCGGATCTGAAATTGTCAGTATTTGAGAAATTGAGTAGACATTTATTTGCCTTTGGTTAAAATAACCTCAATTCTCTACGTTGTAACCGGTTCTATTAATATCTAAACCGTTTTGTATATTATATGTGAATATGGCAACCAAATTACACAGAATACGATATTATAATCCAAAACCAGAGCCCATCAACTGTGTTACTTTCAACAAATGTAGTAAACTCCTTGCGTTAGCGAGGTATCCACTTACTTGCTTCTGATATTGTTTATGTTGTTTAAAACGTGATCTGAGTGTTAACGGATGTTTTTGTTACAGACATGATGCCTCAATTGAAATATGGGATCTAAATTATGCTCCTTATTTATTGAAATTCATACCGGGTGTTGTGGACGGTTCTGTAGAAGCACTGGCATGGGTCCAGGACAGGTTACTGTCTACGGGGTTAGGAGGTGCACTGGTAGAATGGGATTTAGATACATACTGTATAAAAAACACAGTTATTCTCACAGGGTACGCTGCATGGTGTTTAGATGTAAACTCTGCTAACACCCTTGTTGCTGTTGGTACTGAACAAGGATATGTGAATATGTACTCTGTTGAAAATGATGAAATCACCTACAATAAGCTGTTTGATAAACAAGAAGGAAGGATTATGTGCTGTAAATTTGACAAAACTGGAAATACATTAGTCACAGGTAGTAGCTCACAAACTACACCACTGCTTTGAATTATCAAAACATTAAATATATATGTATGAACACGTACACAATTATTAAATGTACATCTATTATATTCTTATCAAAATATAGAATATGTCATAGTATAATAATACTGAGTTAGTTTTATAAACAGTGTAATATATACATCTATAGTGGTCTCACTTATACATATATGACTGGCCTTGAATGTAGATGAAGCGCGGCAGGTTTGTAAGGACAGGGATATTTGGCACTCGCTGCTTTCTGCCTACCCTGCTAGGGTCCTGGCATGACGATATGTATGTATGTATGTATGACTGGCCTTGTGGTCGAGTGGTTA
>DWGJ01002829.1:0-14748 GCA_018246895.1 Aspitha aspitha aspitha | reverse complement strand
AATAAGTTTCCATTGACAATTTGAGTATAAGAATGTTACTATATGTCAGTGTCAAAATGTGTTCTGTTAATTTTTGAGCGAAGTAAATGTTTTGTTGACGAAGTTTATAATGCCAATTTATATGTTAAATAATGAAGATATATTTTCCATTCCTGTGCTAATAATTTGACAAGTTTTATACTTAGTCAGTATGAGTAGTGACAATTTGCATCTATGTAGAATATGTTTAGAAAGTAACGCAAAACTGCCTCTATTTGATAATTTTAAATCAGAAGACTGCAATGTTCTTTCCAAACTTACAATTTGTTTAAAAGAAAAGGTAAAGAATAATCCTGTCATTTGCTCCCTTATTTGAAAGAAGATTATCTATTTAATCGACTTTATTTTTATTTTTACAGATTGAAGACATAGATGGTTATCCACGAAACATATGCAAAGACTGCAATAATACTATAGACACTATTTATAATTTTATAAATAAGTACAAAGAATCATGCACCATTCTAGAAAATGGTTTATTAATAGTGAAAGATGACAATTCTTACAGTGAGCATGGACAATCAGAAGTTGAAATAGAGATAGGCAATATTAAAACGGAACCTCAAAGCGATGACAATCCCGAAGAATCTCTACCATTAATGCAATTAAAACTTAACAGGAGAATTAAGAAAGAGCCGACAAGGAAAAGAAAATGTCAAAAAAAGTTAACAATTAAATCTAAGAGTACAAAAAATGACGTAGACAGAATTGCCTCCTCTATATTGGAAGGGGATTTTGCTTGGATTGGAGATGTATGGTGGTAATATTGCTTCTTATTGTTAGTCCAATTTATTTATCAATGTTTTTTATTTAATATCAATAAAACCCATGCCTTCTCTGACCTTAAGTGACCCTATAACAGAGTTATGTTAACAGCAGCTTTTAGTTTAGTTTTCTCATGAATTCATAATTACTATATTACAGCATAAAATCGTCGAAGCCATTAGTGCTACCAAAAATAGAAAACAATTTACCAAGGCAAAAACAACTAAAAGTATTGAAGCCAAGAGAACCGAAAATACCGAAGCTACCACTGCCGAGGCTATGCGATCTTTGTGGAGAGCTATTCAAAGACCACGACAAATTAAATGTACATAAGAAAAAAGTTCATTTTAAAACACCTATAAAATGCCCCAAATGTCCTCGACTTTTAGTTTCTCAGTACTATTTAAATAGGCATATGATAAGGAGACATGATGTAGAATCAAAAAAATTTATTTGTTCTAAATGTGGAGCACGATTTGCCTTCAAAGGGGAGCTGAGCTCACACAATAGGAATGTCCATAACAAGCATTTACAGCCCAAGAAGGTATTTGCATGTAAAATTTGCAACAAGACTTACAAGTGTTCTAAATCAGTTATTGTTCATGAAAGATCAGTACACACAGGTAAATACAAATACTGCTGTTTTTTTCTTATGCAGTCATCTAGATTCAAATAACGCAAAACCTATACTATGAACCTGTGCAGCTTATTATTCTTGTTTCCAAACACAAATATTTCTAGAAATGTTTATATGACTATAATAATAATAATAATAAATTTATTTATTCAGACAAAATGCTCATATTGTTAGTACATAATTATTCTTAACCTAATGTTAGTAAAAAAAAAAAAATTTTTATTCTTTGTTTATTTCTTTTAGGACAAAGGCCAGCAGTTTGTGATATATGTGGAACTAGTTTTTACCATGAAGACTATCTGAAAGAACACAGGCGGCTTCATACTGGCGAGACTCCATTCAAGTGCCCCATCTGTGGCCGAGGCTATGCACAGAGGTGTAACATGAAAAGTCATTTACGGATACACAGAATATCAGAACTAGACGCAACCACACTCAGTAAATTAAGACCAAACTATTTGAAACTGTTGAAAGTATAGATGAACTTGTAATATTATTTAAGACTTATCTGGAG
The DNA here is from genome assembly GCA_018246895.1 of Aspitha aspitha aspitha. Taxonomy (NCBI): domain Eukaryota; kingdom Metazoa; phylum Arthropoda; class Insecta; order Lepidoptera; family Hesperiidae; genus Aspitha; species Aspitha aspitha. The sequence goes on along the minus strand of DWGJ01002829.1, from coordinate 12,793 downwards.
GCAGATATTGAGAATATTATGCTCCAACAAGCCATCCCACAGGTTCTCCAAGTTAGTAATATAAATGTGTTATTGAGCTTAAGAATTAAAATATTTTTTTTAGTTACAATGTGATTGTTACATGTGTAATTTAATTGCATTATTTTGTAATGTTAAATATTTTGTTGTGAATTATTTTTGATGCTAGATGAGTGATGAGATGACCTTCCAATATTAGATAAAAAATAGCGCCACACTGACTGGCTGACCTGCAGTTATCTTGCTTTGAAGGAGAGGCCTCAATAGTTGTGTAAGATGTGTTTAACAGAGCACTTAAAAAATATTTCGAGTCAAGTCATTTCATTGTTTAATTAATGAATAAAAACTACTTTATATCTTAAAGATAAATGTCACAATTGTAGATATTTATACTTGTGTATTAAAGAATTTTCAAAGATGGTTATTTTAGACATATTTTTTTTCTGTTAGAGAAAACTGAAGTTTAGTTTTTTTAATTCATTGGAGTATATTGTTTGTTTTATGTATTCTTCTCTTTATTTGGTTGCAATGTTGTTAAAAGTATCTGAATTTTAAGAAATCTTCATTTTATTTCATAGAAAATTAAAATATGTTTCACATGAACAATGGAGATTTTATTGAATTTTCACATTCCTCCACATTTAAAAAATGCACTATGTACATAATGAGCTAATGAATCATTTCCTACATCATCTATTAGGACAAATAAATACACCTTTTGATGATTCGTCAAATCTCCTGCTTGCAACAAACTTGGTACACTTGTACAAGAGATCGGCGAATGAGATTAAATTTGGTTGGTTCTATAAATCGGCACATTTCATATTGCAATTTCAATACAGTTAGATGTATGTATGTTATTAATACGATTTTTACTTGGACAATCTCATTTTGCATGGTTCTTATATATCTAAATTAATTTCTAAGTTTTAGAGAGCAAAGGGCTCACACCTAATAAAATTATCTTTTCTTTAGGGAAAGCAACTTCATTGTATGTTCTAAATTATCTTAACTATATTAAAGCTCTACTCCTCTTCTCAGCTATACAGAGGTGTTGATAACTAAAACAAATTACTTCATGTTTTGATCACATTTGAAAACGTCCATTTCCGTTTCTAGTCCGCTCCAACAACCTGTAAAAGGAAATATTGCCATATGAATTTACAGATGAAAGTCTGAGTTATCTATACTAATACTATAAAGCTGAAGAGTTTGTTTGGTTGAACGCGCTAATCTCAGAAACTACTAGTTCCAATTGAAAAATTATTTTTATGTTGTGTGTGGTCATTTATTGAAGGCTATAGGCTATATAACATCACGCTATGACTAATAGAAATGGAGCAGCGATGACAAATGTTACAAAAACGGAAAGATATTGATTTCCACAGGAGCGAAACCGTGAGCACATTTATTAATATATATATCCAGTAAATATAAACAGACTTAATTGTTTACAATGCTGCTTGCCAATCCAGAGGTCCGAAGAGAGAACCTAATAGATAAATGTGATACGTGAAATATTTATAATCATGAATCACTATGAGAGGAGACCCAGTTTAACAGTGGACCATTAAAAAGGTTAAAAAAAAATTCAAATCCAAAATTAATACTGAAACATACTCTTTTAACGACGATGATATGTCTCTAAAACACTTGAGTTTCTCCTCCTCGATGCTAGTGAGGTAGTTAACTTTGTTCATTTCAATTTCTTTTAGTCTTAGTTCATCCCCTTTCAGTTTCAATTCCAGCGCCTTCAATCTTAATTCTTCACTTTTCTGCTGCGCTTTCTCCTTTTCCAATTCCAACTTCGTTCTCGTTTTAAACTCTTCAAAAGATTCTTTGCCCCTCCCTGATATACCATTAAGTAATTAAAAACAAGTATCTTACTATCATTAGGACTAAGCTATTATTTGTATAATAAGACTGATTCATTGAATAGCTTTTAAAGTTATCCTGTTGATGATTAGAAGTTTGATTTATGAAATCTTGATTGGTAAATATTTTAAAAGTAATATATCAAAGGTGACTGCTTAACAAACCCTCTATTCGAGAGCTGAAAAACATTTATTAAAGCACTATGGTCAAAGGGACCCTTATTTCTACAGTCCTTACTGTAAGAGTTGAATGTCTGGCTGAACAGATGTTTTCAATACCTTCAAAATTCACTTTCTTCTCGGAGTTTATAGATTCATCAAATGCATCCGATTTGTCTTCGTCTAAAAAAAACAATGTACAAATTAATAGTGCCAAAAACTGATAATAAAAAAAATCCTTATTCAAGAAATATAACAATGGATTTTATTACCTAATACATTACGAGACCGTTTGTATTTCATCTTTTTTCTAGCAAACTGTCTCAAGGTCTTGTTATCCTCCTCATCAGAGTCAACCTTATCATCAATCAGTTCTTCAGCCAAATAGTCCACTGAACCATCAGTTGTGTTGTCAGCTGGCTCAATTTTGCTTGTCTGAAAAATTTATTTATTAAAAGTAAAATTTCTATTATAAATAGAGCTAACCTTTTTGATATATCATTAGTTGAATACAATTAATGCCTACAGAATCATTTCAAACATGAATAAAAAAGATCTGACAAGATAAAGATAAGAGTAAGAATAATGTAAACTAATTAAATGTTATAGGATAGAAAACTATATTAACTTATAGTAGTAGTAAATATATGTACTCTCAAATTCATAAAGCTAAAGGTTGAACTCACGATATTGATTTAGACATTTTGGGAAGCAATAAACTTATATTACCCTTTCAATACTGCACAATATACTTGCAGCGTTATCAGTCAATGGGTAGCCAATAATTTTTAATAGTTTTAGTTCTAAGGTTGTCAGTATTGGTGTTTGTGGATTAAAATCGTAACTTTTTTTCTTAAAGAGTATGTCTGCTTTCTTTTTGGTTTTGTTCTTCCAATCTGCCCACATCTGTAATACAATGATTTAATTCAGGTTAGTTCAGCAAGATATAAGTTACACTATACATGTTCTCATAGCCCTGATATCGTTGCAGATTGCAAGCAAATTGTACAGTAATATTGAGTGTGTTCAGAAATGAGATAGGCTAGTGACAAAATTATGAATGTTTATATACTGTGTGTGTATGGCCAGTCCCCATTGTAATTAGCTAGTGACAAGAGTTAAAAGATCCTAAAGAAATTTGAAAACATTCAACATTCTTACTCGCGTAAGATCCTAACCCAATATAACCACCAATTTACACAGGAGTAGTGATGAAATGTGCTCCAGACCTGCCACAGTTGCAAGGATCCCTAAAGTTTGCAATTTGTTTCGCTTGTTCGCTTGGCGCATAAAAACTGAAACGTATCTAAAACTCAAAATTATATGCCAATGCATTCTTACTTTACACCACTTATAAGCATTCTTGCACACTCCTCCCTCGACGGAGTTCAGTTGCACCGCAATTCTTTTCCAAAAGTTATGTCTCGTAATGTTTGAATAGTTTACATTGCCGTTTTCCAGCACACCATCCTCACTCAGTAATTCCAGAAGTAACGACATCTGAGGCGGTATTACTCTAGTCATTTTTCCATCACTGATTAAAAAGTAAACAAAAGGAATATCTGTAATCGATTTCATATATACGGCACATATTATATACATACAGAAAAGCCATACTAAATATCACAATTCTCAGCTTTCAGCTTTTATTTATCTTTCTAATAAGTTTACTAGCATTTACTAGAGACTAAGCAATCAGTGTCACCGAGCTACAATGCAAAAGTCTATGGTGTTTATTTTACTCTGTTAGATCCGTGATTTTTGAATGACTTTAACCACTGCTGTCAGGTTCAAGTAGAGCTTAGATCAACATAAATAAAACTTTGTCTATGAATATTACTAGCTGGAAATGCTAGAAGACCAGAACACACTGAGCGCAACTGCAGTAATTGCCTAGCGCATATTTTATATCTCATCTCATTATGAATATATATATCTATATATATAAGTATAAAGACTTCTATTTTATATTGGGGTAGGCAGAAACCAACGGTCTCCGTGGCTATGGTCGTAACGAACTTTCTTCGTTTTTTTTACTTTTAAATCTTATTTTCTTGTTTATCTTCTTATCTTTAGCAAATATCTCAACGTTTAATAGTAAATTTTCTTCATATATACGAGTACCATGATGCTACACTCCCGAACATGTTGTTTCACATCAGTATAGGTAGGAAATTTCGTTGTTTTTAAGATAATTTATATCACTAAAGACATGTACGTTCCTTCTCATTCTATAACGCTCTGAGTAAGCAGGATCAAGTTAGCAAGATAGGCATCTGGTCATTGCGCGCGAGAATCATAAAAGTAATTGTGGTTATTCATCATTTATTTTATAAGTTGGTCTGGTTTTTATTAAGAGTATGAACCAGTAGTTGATTAGAGCAGAACAACAAAACAAAACTTATAAATATTCAATGTGTTGCAATGCGTAATACAGAGTTTGGTGAGTAAAATATAAAAACAGATGTAGGTATTCGTGTTTTCACTTAAAAATTACGATGAGAGTAGGTACCTACTGGCTAAGAAGGTTAGTGAAAAATCGGGACAATCGGCGTCCCATCATGAATAAGTAGAGACGTAACGGACTCTTTGAAATCGGGACGTCCTATGCAATTCGGTACGCTTGGCAATACTTTAATATGATACTATCAATTAATTTCTCAGCTTGTACGTACGTACATAGGCGCATGTATACATACCGTTAAGATGTGGAAAGAGCGAAAACAGAAGTGCTTTATGTGAAAAATTACAAGAATAATTATTATGCCATAATGATAATATTTTGAGATTTTGTTAAGAAAAATGTTAATGATCACTAAGTACATAGTGTAAAACAAAGTTGCTTTCTCTGTCTCTGTATATCCCTATGTATGCTTAAATCTTTAAAACTACGCAACAGATTTTGTTGCGGTTTTTTTAATGGATAGAGTGATTGAAGAGGAAGGTTTATATGTCAAATAACATCCATTAAATAGTGGAGAAATACTGTTTTACACCCGTGCGAAGTGCGAAAATATTATTATACGAAATTGCTCAATTCTGGTCGCAGTGTTTTATTAATTCAGGTGTTAATTGTCTAATACCTCAAATTATTGCATGGAAATATTAGCTATAAATATGTTAATCTTATAGCACCATTAGTTATACCGATATTAAACGCCTTGGGTCGTCGAAGAAGCAGTATCATTACCGCAGTGTGGGGAGCGTATACACCAGATGGAAGAAAACATTCAGTGCATAGACCGTCGCGTATTCCGCTACACGCAAGATCGTTGCCGCGTTCAATGCGTTCGCGCCAAAACAAGATCTTGTATATAAACGTAGAATCTACACCCCGTGCGCTCCTTGAGTTCTTAAATGAAAAACATTAAAACGTGTGGTATTTACATCAATGTTACAACGTTATTTTTGTGAGAAACTTATGTAAGGTGAGTTTATAAAGATTATTATCTTTATCATAGCACCAAATCATATAACGATCATAATAAGGATGATTCAAATAAGGTTGAACGTAATTTAATTTTTTATGTTTATGTAAGGGAGTAAAGTTCATGGTTCATGTAATTTGATAATTTGAATCAATACTTTAAGTACGTACTACTTCATTTATTTATATATGAGTACATTATTTTACAAAATAATGATAAATATAGCGATTCTGTGTTGTTTTATAGCGACGTTCGAAATAATGAATGCTATTTGTGTAATCGATAAATAATTTGATAATTGATATAATTTATTTTAATTGCAAATATCTGTATTCCTGCTGTTAAATATTTTTGTTTTCTTCTTATCAATATTGCACAAAATGCATTATCCTGTGACTGTAAAAAATTAATATGTTTTTCTAGAATTAAGTAAAATACGGTCAATAAATTTTATTCATCCCATCTATCGCAAATGATATGAAAAACTTGTTACGTAAGTTCATTATCCCGTAGTTAATATTTTGCAACACCGGTTTTATTTTATAATTGCAATACCGGCGGTACAACACTCGGTATCTGCAGGATCCTCCGGATTCCGGGATTGAGTGTAATTAACATTAAATAAAGGATATATTTTAATATATTTTATACATCACTTTTTCATCCCAGGTTTCAATATTGTTAATAAATAATTTTCTGTCTATTATGTACTTAAGATATTATGATACTAGCTTATGATACTAGCAACAGTATTGTCAAATTCACTTTCTGTGTTCTGGTTCCTGACTAGACAGGTCCATAATATTTTCCCACAGAATATTTTCGAAGTAATGGTATAAAACTGAAAATCTGAATTTTATGTTATGGCAACATTTTTTTAAACATTTCAATTTTAACTGTTTTATTATTAGCTTAGAGTCCTATTAAGAATCATGTGTCATCCTAAAATTTTGTAACTTTATAAGTATTGAATAATTTTAGGTTCGCCCTCAGCTACTGAATAATGGACAAATGTAATGGCCTTAGACCAAAGACTATATATAGGTTTTCTTGTACCAGAACTTAATGTTAACTTAGCTTAAAATACTTTTTCCTTTTAATTTTCTCCGACGACTAACGCGTCAAACACTACCATTGTAAGTCATAAAAACTCAGGAAATACGTACCGAATAAAAGCATAACTTTTTTGTTGGAGCATTACACTGTGACCACTGACCATAGTGCTTGACGGTCAGTACAAAGATGGATTTGTTTTTACGAGCCGAGAAGCTTCGTAGTACAATATTTTATTCGACACGCACCTGCATTACGTGTCGCGATAGAGAATAGCGGTTCAATCCCTATTGTGGTATTAAGTTTTATAGCAATTTTTATACAAAAACAACGTTTGAACATTCTTATTTAAAAAATATTATAAATTCATATACCGTGAAACATGAACGATGGATTTATGCATGTATAATCAGTAAACAAAGCTATCTATCATTTGTACAAATAAATATTTCGTCTTTATATTTGTGTTGAACAATACATTTTGAAAATAATTTCTTTGTTGCGAAAATTATTTTACTCACAGTAATGATCTCATTTTTTTTATTGCTAAGTTAATGGTTTCTTGATAGGATTACGCTTGGTCGGACAAACATCGTGATACGGGATTTTTGAGTCATTGTAACATTGTTTTAATTGAACCCCGGGAACGCGTGGTCGGGTCGACTAGTATAAAATAAATTCCATTATCATTGAACATTGTGATTTGAAAGCATCGGGCGTAATCTCTAGTGAGATTCTTAACGCGCACCTCGTTCCGTTCCGGCAGCGAGGGTAATGGTTCACCGTTTGTTATTCAGCCGCGGAGACGCCTGGAGCAGGAAGTAAGGTGAACATCTTGATCACCACGTTTACCAACATGTCAAACGGAATTTAAATCAAACAGAACTACGCTATAACAGACTTAACAGTACCTTTGTATCATTTCGTTCCTCACTTTATGTTATTTGTTGTCTGTGTATATTAATTATCTGTAACCAACGTTTAACAAGGCCGTTAAAATGGAACTTACTGTAAAACTGTAAACTGTAAATAAGTAATGGTTAGTTGTTAGTTAGCATTAAATTACGTTATTTAAAAATAAGCGCAAACAATGTAATGCAGGAACCAACTCTATCATAATACAGTAACGTATCGGTGAAGGTAGATTATGACAGAGCAAGGAATACAAACATATTTAGTATTCAGGTACTCGTACATTAGTCGAAGAAACGGGAAGTTAGGTAAACAATGTAGTGATCACGTTTTAACATGAAGCACTCTTCCGTGGGATGAATAATAGTGGACATTAAACGTACGCTTTATACCAAAATGTTGTATGCATTTGGAAACACATCACGATATCTTTATGAAACCGCGCGATCACTTAACAGCTTAAATTTTATACCACGGGTGTATTTATAATTAATGAGTAATAAGTATTTAACGTTACTTTGACAAGATCCATTGTGATGCAATATTAGTTTGGAACAAAAAAATCAGTGGCATATAAGCTTATTTAAACACACGTAGTACCTACCTGCATCCATTTCGCTCAGAAGACACGCATGCGAAAAATAAAAATATATGCCCTTCTAGTCCTCCATATGTTCTACGCTAATACTTGCTTTTGTTGTAGGATTCTTTAATGATAATTAATTATTTTAATCGGACTCATTTATCAAAGTGTACAGATGTTAAGACAATATCTATACAACCTCTAACTATATTCTAAATAATTATTATAATCTCATTAAATTTTTTTGCATTCGCAAGTCTGAAAAAATTTTAAAATACCTGCTAGCTTTTTAAAGTTCATAATATATTCATTAGGTAATTGCGTAAAGAATGAAAAAGCTTTAAACTTTTGCTAACTCAAAAATTGCGCGTAACATAATATACCTACAAATTTAGATAGTTATTACGGCTTTTAATTAAATTTTACTTCATTAGGTGCTTAATCGAATGATACAGATTTACCTTTTATATTTATATCAAAACATAAACTGGAGCAACCAGGTGAAACGTATGTACGAATGAGGAGCCTTGCAAAATTTCCGGCGGGCAGTCCTTGGTCCATTGTACTGGTTAAACGGTCTTCGATTACCTTTACCATTGTAGAGCCACCACACGCTGTGTTACCAAATAGTTTTAAAACTTAGTGTTAAAAGAATTACAGTGAGCTAGTTAGAGTAGAACATGAAAGAGACATGTATACGATAATAACGAAAATCGTTTATGAAGAAACAACGCACTAATTGTACTGCTGGGTTAGTCTTCAATGAAACTATAGAAAATAAATAAGTTTCCTTATTACAACATACAATTTTAACACAATTTTCAGATTACTAAATTGACAGAACCTGCACCAGCAGGTTTAGCTTTAGTTTAATTTAATATCAATTTAATTTAGCAGTCTGCTGATAAATATACATATACACGTATATATATATATATATATAGGTTTACATTTAGACACAGATTAATAAATAGTGTGAATATTATCCCCAATTTCCGACTCATCACGCATAGGGTCAATAACCTCTGTCACAACAGGCCAATCACGTAAACCTTTTTTGGTCTAAAGTTGGAGTTCCACTGACGAAGGGTTTTTCAAAATAGTCTTTAGAAGCAATGCACGTGCCACCAGTGTAAGAATGTCACTTAGCCATGGGTGGTAGTGACAACAACACATTAAAACTTTTTGCAATTTCTATACTTACCAGAAAAGAAAATTAGGTTTGGTGCCAAGGCTGCTTTTAGAAAAGATTGTGAAGGAACTCCACTAATGGCTATACTGTAAATGTTCTATTATATAATTATAATCCTGATTCTGAAAATATTTGGATTCATGTTAATAGTTAAATAGGTGCGTCGTTGTTGTTTTTTGAAATCACATAACTAAATACAACTTTTTGTAATATCTTTAGTGTAATAATAGTGTTTTATTAATTGTTTAAGAGGCAGTAGTAAGATATCGTAGTCATATCCATCCATCTATCCATCATCCAAGCCCAACGGTTGCGGTAACTTAAACAATAGTAAGTTGGTTCAAGTAAACATTACGTGTGGAGCCGCTCAGTACGAATGCTAATATATCATTAAGTAACCCAAGAATTCTTTACATTGAAATCTTAATATGTGTGTAAGGTCTTTCGTTTGGCAAAGTAATGTTACATTCACTTTTCATACGTGATTCGAAATTTTACGTGAATTTGAGAAATCGACCGTTTGTGGTTTGGGCGGACAATGTACATATTTTATTGCTTTTTAAAGTTCTTCGTTGTTCTCACATAAATAGCAACTTTGACTGAACATCTCATTTTTTAGGTCAAATTTCGAGATTTTTTGTATTATATATCAAATAGTTTATATCTAATTCACTTTAATTAATGTATTATACTTACTAAAATATGCATCTATAACATTTAAGTTGAACATTGTAAGTTAGCTAACAACATTTTCATTAAAATGGAATTCGCATTGTAAGTTAGCCAAAGAAATTTTCATGAAGGTGGAAATGAGCACTGGCAATTTTAACGTAACTACGTAATGTTTACTTCCGTACTGCAATTACGTGCCGCTTAGGTTTTTATTGGAATGAAATCATTAATATATTACTATGCTCAACTTTTTTTGGTTTCATTATTCATTATCTGAACATCTTCACATAATCATAATGAACTGATTATTCTATGATTGCGTAACGGCGTTTTATTCAGAACTTTAGAAATTAGTATAATAAATAGAATTATAAATTTATTTCCAACAAGTATTTACTATTAACTTTGGATTATTAAATAGAAAAACTGAAAGATTGGCAGGTGTAAGCTTTGATAAATATGTAAAGTGATTGTTATACTAAAAATCCTAATTACAGCTTTATCCAAAAAACCTTGAATTTCTCCACGTGAGATTTAAAATTTGTCTTACTTATAATACCTATACTAATTTCATACACATCAAAAGTTATCACCGAATATTTCGTTCAAAGTGAGGTCCATTTTGCACATAATAAGTAAATAATTAGCTAAGGTCCAGGTAATTTTTTTTTAATTTTTTGACAATTCATACATTGGGATGAATTTTTTAACTCTCTTACGTATTGTTTATGACTGACTAATCAGTCATCTGTCATCTGTCATCACTGACTGATTTATTCAGTTGTCATTTAAATGTTATGAAATAGAAATAACAACAATTCTTCAATAATAAACAGTTGCAAATGATATACCTAGACATTAAATCTCATAATAACAGCGACAAAACTTTTTTATTAGGTACCTAATTACCATAAACTGTTCTTATAAGTCTGATTTCTACGTGAATGTCTATGAAAAAAGCTACACTTGTACTTTCTAGACTGCGTCCTGAATTTAAATCTAGCCGTTACGAGATATTTTCTGGGCAATATATTCAAGTTTATTTAAATTCTGTAAGCACTGTTATACATTATTACGTAATCGCGTAATGAACGGACTACTTTCTTTAATGTTACCGGTAATAATGGTTATAAATTTGAGAAAGTGAAAATCAATGAATTGAAAAAATCGGAACTCGTATATTACGTTCAGAAAACAATTCTTTATTGCATAATAATATATTAGTCGTGACAAAAATATTGTACAGGCATGAGGACAAGATGAGATATTTTATTATTGAATGCGAAGAAAAATTGCAACAATCGAGCGTTTTACACCCAAGACATGCATCTAAATCCAAACTTTTAATTAGACTTGTACTGAACGTAATGCTTTGAATGAGCGTAAGACTAATTGAGGAGATATTTCGATGCTTAGAATGGATGCACTTGGGTGCACGCTTTCATACATTACGCAACCGGTATGCATGTACTTGATCGCTTACCTTAAATTTACGAGTACTTTCGAGTATAACCCCTATTTGTGTATCGACAGTGTTTAAATAACGCAATTAAGAACGTAAGACCGGTTTCGGTATCTCTCTATAGTTGCATGATGTTTTGAAGACAAGGTCGAATGGTAATGGTCGGCGAGGTATGAAAAGAGGACACTGTTTGAATTTCTTTCCTTTTGTTTAGATGTAATTAGGAAGATTGATGTGCGACTAGGTACATTCGTGTCGTTAAACGCCGACCTTTGCTTCAACGTGTCGTGACCATTTGAGATAATGTTAAACACAATGAATGAAAATGATGGTAAGGACGTTCCCTGCAATTGTTGGTGACAAAATTGACTGTGTGATCACTTTATTTTTATTAGTTTCTCAAAGAATATCAACAAACGTGGGTAATCAAGACAATTAGGTTTCAGAGCTGCCACGCAGCTTTAGGAGAGATACATCTGAAAAAAAATTAGGAAATGTTATTGTAATAAAAAATCCCTTCTTTCAGCACTGCGTTGATGACTCGGTTAATTAGACAATATTTACAATGTATGGTATATCTAAGTTTGGGTTTATACCATGCTCATTAAAGGTAAATACAGTTTTAAAATACAATAACCCTTCATTAAACAAGTAACGGTGGTCAATATTTTGTGCTCAATTATTCCTCATTCTATACTCATCACTTCCTGGATTAAGTACCTACCTACTCAAAGCTTTTTATCGCTACTAGTTTCATATTAATTTACACTATCAAATCTTAATTAATACTATAAGAGATTTAAAGAAAATTATCTTCTCAAAATATCTGCTTGTTCATTTCAATTAATTGCATAGGAAATGGTTACGAAGCTGTTCCTGTATATCGTGGGGCAGAACAGAATGCCGGGTTAATGGGCATGTAAAGACGGTATTAAACTCAGTGATATGTTAATTTTAATACTCTCGAGTTCATAATAGATGCTTGGAATTTAAAGATATTTCTTGAACATGTTTCGTATTGTATTTCAAAACGTATGTTAAACGCTATATATACTTATAGCGTTTAACATACGTTTCGACTTTATATATATAAGTAAAGAGAGCGAGAAAACTATTTATTTATAGATTTTAAAATCTTAACTGAGTATATGTAAAAAAATGCTTAGATACGTAAAAATGTTTATAGCTTTTTATCTGACAAGAGCAGCAAACGAGTCGGTAGCAGGCACTAGTGAGAGTGGCCGCCCATGGAAACCTGCAACTAACCTTTAACAGCACTGTTAGTGCATTACTATAGTTAGTAAAAGATGTTAATTAGACTGTTGTTGTTGTTGTCGACTCTTTTTATTGGTCCACTGCTAGACCGGGTCTCCTCTCATAGTGAGAGGGATTTAGGCCATAGTCTAACACGCTGGCCAAGTGCGAATTGGTAGTCTTCAC